>SKCR01036673.1:0-69037 GCA_019454045.1 Zanthoxylum bungeanum
CTATACTGCAAGAACTCAAGGCAACTCCTCAAGCCCGCGACCCACGGTTTTCTTCAGAACCTCTGAAGTCTCTGAGTAGATTGTATCACCTCTGAACGCCGGAACTCCGACTACCAAAACTCCTCCTATAGAACTCTAAAGGATTAGGGATTTTGGGTTATGTTGTGTTGAAGGTTTATCAAAGATGGAATCACACCATTAATGAAGAAGACAAGAAGATGAAGAAGTCTTCAATGGTGGATTCAAAGAGTTGAAAGCTTTGAGAGTATTTGGCTCAAGAGAAATATGTTTCAACTAATGAGAATGGCGGCTAAGTGTTATATTTATAGGTAGGGTGAAAACCTAGGGTTTTGCAGGCCAAAAACGCGTTCAGATCGCAGTCGCATTCGAACGCTTACTAGAACGCTACACGAACGCGCCCTTTCTGTGAAGACTCGTTCGAACGTCAATCGAACGCACAACGAACGTGAACTCTCTGGAATGATCTCGTTCGAACCCAACAAGAACGAGACTCGAACATTTGCTCTCTGGAATTCCCGTTCGAACCCAATAAAGAACGTGCCACTAACTCCACACGTTCGAACCCAATTACGAACGCAGCATCAACGCCACTCGTTCGAACACTGCAACGAACGCACCACGAACGCATGTCTGATGCACAGCAGCCAAAACCCAATCCAATTGCACAAAGATCTTCACGACATATTACAACTCAATTGAACTTATTTTGTCACGGACACATGCCAATAAAAATGGAACTCACAATCTCCCCCTTTGGCATTCCGTGACAAAATACTACATAATACAAAGACTACGGTAATAGACCCAAAAAGCAAATAGTCAACTGTCAACCATCAAAACAGTGACCTATTACAAATGGACTCGATCTAACACCTAACAAAGTAGTCTTGAAAGTAATGCCCATATGCTGTGAAAACAAAGAAAACGTGCAAAAACATAAAACACACGCACACACACACACACATGCAATGGGAAAATAAAATGCATCTTTCAAGCAGAGTTACACGGAAGTGTACTCTCATAATGTCCATCAGGACACGCAGAGGAAGATGGGAATTCATCTTGCTTCTCCACCCAAACCTTTCTAGGAGCCTATTCCACATGAGAGTTCCCAGACAACAAAGCAAGTTTCTCACTCAAGAATTGAGCTTGTTTGGTTAGTGCAGAAACTTGAGAAGCTAGATTTGAAGAGTCAAATCTAGGTGACACCTTCTTAGGCCTATTCTTTTGCTTGTGAAGCATGAAACACTTAGGCCTAATGTGTCCCGCCTTGCCACAATGGTGGCACACAGGCACAAACCTCTGACGAGAGCGAGGTTTACCCACAACACCTCTAGATCGAGGTTGGGTCATAGGACGAGGAATAAATGGAGGAATAACATGACTACACTCAACAGGTTTCTTGCCTAAGTCATGTTTAGCTGCTACAGGCACAGCTTTGGAAGAAGAAGCCTTATCACAGTTAGGCTCAGAAATAATTCCTAACTTACGATCCACATTTTTATTCTCACTAGAAAATACAGACAATTGGGTTCTAGTATCTTCAAGTTCAGTTTCTAATATTTGGACCTTATTAATTAGACCTCTATTTCTCTCCTCCAGGTCATCTACCATCAAAAGGCTCTACTCAAATTTGGCTTGAGCTTCATTCTTTTCTAGCTCAACAGCTTTCAGCCTTTTATTGACCTCTATATTAGTCTTCTTAATAGCTAAACTCTCATTAAACAGTTCAACATAAGCTACCTGAAGACTTTCCTCATCTACAGACTCATCAAGAGAGACTTCTGAATCATCATCATTAACCACAATCTCTCTCTCACCAGTCACACTAGCAGTAAAGGCAATAAAATTTTTCTTGCCTTTAGGAGACTCATCAGAAGAATAACCACCTTCTGAATCACTAAGAGATGCTGCCATGGCTTTCTTGCCTTTAGCCCTAAGGTATGTATGGCACTCTGGTCGAATATGCACATAGCCTTCACACTCATGGCATTGGACATCATGGGATCTACTACCCATATCCTCTCTAGACTCTTTTCTGCTATGCCTACTCTCTCTAGGCATAACCTCCCTATCTCTATTACTGCTATGGCCACTTTTCTTAAGTTTAAGAAATTTCTTAAACTTCTTTGCAAACAAGGCCAAATCATGATCCTTGATGGTATTATCATCACTAAACGAATCATGTACAACTTCCTTAGCGATTTTCATCGCAAACCTTTTTGGCTCTCTAAAACCAGGAAGCTTTTTCTCATAAACCTGCAGCTTTCCTACGAGTTCATCTAAATTAAGCTGATCGAGGTCATTGCTTTCCTCGATGGCAGTGATTTTGGGTAGGAACTTATCAGGTAGGGATCTCAGGATTTTTCTAACTATCCTATTTGTAGGTATAGTCTCACCTAGGTTAAAACTAGAGTTAACAATATCGTTAATCTCAGCATAAAACTCATCAAAGGTCTCATCTTCTTTCATTCTGGCGACCTCAAACCTAGTAGCTAAATCCTGGAGTCTATTATTTTTAACAGACAATGTGCCTTCATGCACAGTCTGCAGGATGTCCCAAGCATCTTTGGCTATCTCACACATTGAGATTCTCCTAAACTCAGCAGAACACACACCATGTATGGCATTAAAGCCTTGCTGTTCCTATTGCTAGCATCAAATTCATCCTTGGTCCAGGTCAATTATCTTTAGGGGAAGATACCCCATCAACAACAACAACGGGAGGTTTCCACCCGTATTCAACAGTCATCCAGACCCTCTCATCTAAGGACTTAAGGAACGCTCTCATGCGAACTTTCCAATGCAAATATTCTGTGCCATCAAAGAATGGCGGACAATTTAAGGGTTGACTACGCTCCATAGCTAATGGGTCAAGGATCGAGTTCAGGCTCTGATACCAATTGAAAATTCGGGGTTATCCTAAGTTCTGACCCTATGCGGAATTACAGACAATAAGCAGGACAAGTCCTGTTACTGCTACTATGGAATTGCAACAGGCAATTTAACAGGCAACCACAATAACCAATAAATAAAATATGCTGCAAATGTAAAAACAATAACAATAATTAAAGCAGCAAATATAATCAAACCACACAAAATCAACACAAGTAATTTTGGTGACGAAGTGGAAAACTCTTCCGAGTAAAAAACCACTACGGGTATATCGGCTACCAGCCCAATCCACTATATCGAGAAAAACTTACAGCGATGGTCAAGACCTATGGTGGCAACTCCACCGACTCAAGTACCTATATACTGCAAGAACTCAAGGCAACTCCTCAAGCCCGCGACCCACAGTTTTCTTCAGAACCTCTGAAGTCTCTGAGTAGATTGTATCACCTCTGAACGCCGGAACTCCGACTACCAAAACTCCTCCTATAGAACTCTAAAGGATTAGGGATTTTGGGTTATGTTGTGTTGAAGGTTTATCAAAGATGGAATCACACCATTAATGAAGAAGACAAGAAGATGAAGAAGTCTTCAATGGTGGATTCAAAGAGTTGAAAGCTTTGAGAGTATTTGGCTCAAGAGAAATATGTTTCAACTAATGAGAATGGCGGCTAAGTGTTATATTATAGGTAGGGTGAAAACCTAGGGTTTTGCAGGCCAAAAACGCGTTCAGATCGCAGTCGCGTTCGAACGCTTACTAGAACGCTACACGAACGCGCCCTTTCTGTGAAGACTCGTTCGAACGTCAATCGAACGCACAACGAACGTGAACTCTCTGGAATGATCTCGTTCGAACCCAACAAGAACGAGACTCGAACATTTGCTCTCTGGAATTCCCGTTCGAACCCAATAAAGAACGTGCCACTAACTCCACACGTTCGAACCCAATTACGAACGCAGCATCAACGCCACTCGTTCGAACACTGCAACGAACGCACCACGAACGCATGTCTGATGCACAGCAGCCAAAACCCAGCAATTGCACAAAGATCTTCACGACATATTACAACTCAATTGAACTTATTTTGTCACGGACACATGCCAATAAAATGGAACTCACAATCTCCCCCTTTGGCATTCCGTGACAAAATACTACCTATTACAAAGACTACGGTAATAGACCCAAAAAGCAAATAGTCAACTGTCAACCATCAAAACAGTAACCTATTACAAATGGACGATCTAACACCTAAAAACAAAGTAGTCTTTGAAAGTAATGCCCATATGCTGTGTGAAAACAAAGAAAACGTGCAAAAACATAAAACACACGCACACACACACATGAATTTTTTCCCCCCCAGCCTTTGACAGAACAAAAATGCACTAAAACAAACAATAAGACTATTTAAGAGCGTCTCTTCTATCATCATCCTCATCATCATCGGAGTCTCCGCTTTCACGGAAGCGTGGATTCTTCTCCTGTTGCATCAAGAGTCACAAACGTAAACCAACATCATTAATTTTTATATTATATATTTTTAAATAGCATATAAATGTAAATCAAACCCCTTTCCAACCTTGATATGATTGTGATCACTACCGCCCAAAAGATCTTACTGGATGTTCAAACAATAATCAAATAATGTGAAGAAAGCATGGCACTTCCCTTTTACCATCTAAAATAGTCACCACCTTATGATTAAGCTGAAACTAATTGGAACTATTTATTCTTCTCTATTTCACTAACCAAGATTTATGACTAGACTTATTCCACTCCCACCCTACCCACTTTAATTTTCACACAGAGGCCTAAGATATATGCGTATGGAGATGATCAACTGATCATAAAATTGAAGAAAGAATCCATTCAGGATTTAACTTACCGGTCTTGAGTCATTATCAGAATTTCTCCTAGATTCATAATCTGAGCTTCTCTTCGACGTCTCATGTGCATGACGATCATCTTCCCGATGTCGCTTCCGATGAAAAAGGAGCCAAAGGCAAAAGGAATTCTAGAAAACAAACATATTGTGAAATGCATTAAATACTCCAAGAAATAAAGATCTAAATTCAACGGCTCTGAAAACTTACAACGAGGGGGCATAACCGGCTGAAAGAGCTCAATGAACCAGTACCATAATCTACAAGCTGTCTTTGTGCTTCCAACTCTCTCTGAACTAATTTTCCATAACCACCTCTGCGTATGACATGTTAAGGAAACTGAAAACTGAAAAAGCATCTGAGCTTTTCAACTACTAATGAATATCAAGGTATGAAAGGCATAAAACTTATACTTTCACAGCACATTAAAGCAACAGAATAATTGGCAAAGAAATGCTCCAAATGTACCATTAGCACATTAGAAGGAAAAATAGTAGGGCCAAATATTACTGATCCTAAAATAGATGATTGATAGATATGCCAGTCTGCGTTGAAACTGGTAAAATCTCATGTTCCCGTGAAAATTATATCAACTGCATCAGATTGAAAAATGAAACTTTGTTTCACATTCTTTATATTTCTGAATGTCATCATGTTATCCAGTAGGTATGTTAAATTGATTTTGTTCAAGTTTGTGGCATTGCATGATATTAAGTAATTACTTGTTAATGTTTACTTGATCATAGAGACGCGTTCTCTCTTTCTTTTGGAGTTTAAATGTCTCTCATTGGTGTGCTTTCTATATTAGATTATTTAATCAAGAATTTTTTCTACATGATTCTTCCACTTAGATTGTGGTATCTTCTAATTATATTAAATATGAATTCTGAATGTATATATCTGCTTCTCCATGTGCCATTTCAGACTGATGAGGCCCCGATTGAAGGCGTAATGGAACTTGTACAAGAAATTGTTGCCTTCCACATGAAGGTACGACCTAGTTCAAGTTTTTTGTTGGGTCTAACACTGATAAAACAAGAAGTGCAAATTTTATTTTTATTTTCTTAATAATTTATTTATTTGATATTAAACCATGACCATGTTATTTAAAACTCAGCTACATATGTGTAAATTGTTGGCGACTTGGTCGCATAAATGGATTTTGATGACGTCAACATGAAAGAAGTCTTCGACGTACGAACACGAAGCAATACAAAAAGTGTTGAAGCATATGGGGTGAAGAGCGAGAATGTAAAGACTAGCGGCAAAATCGAAGATAATGATTAAGAGCTAAATTTTATTGTAAGTGAGTTTACTCAAGTGATCTAAAGCTCTTAGGAATCATACATTTTGCATCACTTGCATTTAAAATGGCTTAGAATGCTAAAAGAATCATTTGCATTTTATTTGCACCAAAATGAACTTCATGCACAAGTGCATCGGCAAATGATCTTCTAAAAACTATCAAACGGTTGAATTAAACTTCAAATGATATACCATTAGATAGATATGTGTCTCTAGTTTGCTACGGTTCAAACGGAACATAATTCCGATGTATAGAACTTTTTCTAGAGCCATTTTACTACAACATGTTCATATGTGCGTTTTCTGCATTCATGTCACATTAGAAAAATTCCATAAAATTCATATTAATGTTTTTGGAGCTGAATTTTTTACAGAAGCTAGATCTATGTGTCTAGTTTATGTAGAAATTTACGAATCATGATTTGGAAATTTCTAGAGAGAGTTATGGCCAAAATACCAAGTGTCGTCAGTCTTGACTGGTCATCAGACCTGAAACCAGGGAGCTGAAACCAGGGAGCTCCATGCCGGTGTTTGCTCGCCGGTCTTCATGCCGGTTTTGGCTGAGAAAAGCATGCTCTCTGGAACCAGGGAGCTCCTCGCCGGTTGCTCGCCGGTTTGCTCGCCGGTTTGCTCGCCGGTCTAACGGCTAGTTTTTTCGAACGTTATATAGCCGTTGGGAGACATTGCAACCCATGCCGGTCCCCTCGCCGGTTTGCTCGCCGGTCTCGCTGTGTAAGTTGGGGAAACTTTTCATTTTGTTATAAATAGAACCCCAACTCCTTTGCCTTAGATTAGAGATCTAGAAAACCTTCATATACATTCTCTAAGGCAAACAAAGAGTGATATACACCTTCATATTCATAAACACTCATCCAAGCTCACACACAACATCGTCCATATCATTTAGTGAGCTTAGATCACTTGGGTTTGCTCTCACACAATCTTCTTATTATTTGTGAGTGCCCAAGTGTGTTTTAATTCTTCTTTATCAAAAACACTTGTGATTTGTGAAATCCCATCGTTTGGGTAATTTGTAAAGGTTGTGAGTGCACCTACGTAGAAAACTCAATCTTGTAAAAGGTTTGGAGTGCGCCTTGGCGGAAAACTCTTGGTTACGAGTGAACCACGGAAAACTCGATTCTAGTGGAAATCTTCAAGCGAGGCTCGAGGGAGTGGACGTAGGCACGTTTGGCCGAACCACTATAAATTGCGGTGTTGTATTTCTCTTTCACTTAACTTTTACTTATTTGCAAGTTTGATTATATTTATAATATTGATTAGAAACTTGCATATAAGAGATAATTGGAATAGAGGAAATTGACCTAAAACTCCCACTTGGTAATAAGAGCTTAAAATCGGCAAATATTTTATAATTCCGCATTATAGCGATAACCCAATTCACCCCCCCTCTTGGGTATAGAGATTGTTTGTCGCTATTGTTGTAGGTACTTTCATAAATGACATTTATGGAAGAAGTTGCTTAATCGATTGTAACTATCTAGTATTCTTCTGCAGCACAATGCTGAACCTGAAGCTGTTGATTTGTTAATGGAGGTATCATGCTGTATTTAGTTTTCTTTATTCCCTCTTGCTCCGCTTTTAATTATTTATGAGATGGATTCAAAAATGTGCTGTTTTGCAAATATCAGGTCGAAGACCTTGATCTGTTGATTGAGCACGTTGATGCTACAAATTTCAAGAGGACTTGTCTATACCTCACCAGTGCAGCAAAGTAAGTTTTGGGTGTAAAATTTCGCTGCATATTAAAACCTAAAACAGACATGAAATCATTTTCAGAAAGTTATCCAAAATAGCTTTTTTTTTTTTTTTTGAAGGATTTTGTTTGTTTTTATTCTTAAACTTTTGTGATGAATATTCTGTATATGATATTTGCTCATTCCCATTGGAGACCTCAAATCTGTGAAATTGTGAATTGTGCTCCAATCAAACTATAACAAAGTTTCAGAAGTATCATGTTGACATTTCATATTGCAGATATCTACCTGGACCAGATGACATGCTAGTTCTCGATATTGCATATATGATCCATATCAAATTTGAGGAATTTCCAAATGCACTTCAGATTGCACTATTCCTTGATAACATGCAGGTTTGTACTTTATGAATTTGGAGAAACTTGTTTTTCTGAAATCATCTGTTTTGTATTTGAACTTTGAGAAATTCTTCAAATACTATTTAGTGATGGGGATTTTGGCATTCATATACTTGATTGAATAGATTAGATGTATGGTCTTTTTAACTATCTTTTGATTTACTTGTTTGGCAGTATGTGAAGCAAATCTTTAAATCTTGCGAAGATCTGTTGCGGAAGAAGCAATTTTGCTACATCCTTGCCCGACATGTAAGTCTTATAATCTTGCGCACGCGGGCACACAGCCACACACACTCTGAAATGCATTATATTTTCCCCCCTCGGTTGTCCTTGGAATGAGTTAAGTACTTGCGTCTCAATTCACTTCTGGAATGGAAATAGATTGCTAAGCTGGAAAGCGCATTTGGTTAAGGAAAACTTTATGATGCTGTGGCAACTTAGACTAGGAAGTTGATGATCCTTTGTTCTCATTTGCTTACTGACATCTTTTTCTTCACACAGGGTGTCACTTTGGAGCTTGATGATGATATGATTCATGATGACGACGACAGATATGCGCTGCAGGATATCATCAATAACAAGAAACTTAGTGAAGGTTACCTTACCCTGGCTCGTGATATAGAGATCATGGAACCGAAATCACCTGAAGATATTTACAAGGTTTGTTAGAGTTGGATATGATATGATTTTTTCATTTCTTACCGAAGAAATTCTTCAAAGTTGTGCCTGAACTAATATGTTTGTTTACTAGATTTTTCCGAGGTAAACCACAAAATTCTATTCTTGCATTCGATGTTTTTTCCTTTCCCGTTTACAATGCTTTGGTTGGTTGCTAGCACTATAGTGGTTTTGCATGTCATGGGAGGGTTGTTTTTGCTTGTGGGTTTAAAATTGATGTCAACTTGCCATTGATGTGTCTTTTGACAATGTTTTCATGCTAACTTGTTAGCATTGTCTTCTAAAATTATAGTGGATTGGCTCTGGTGCATGCTGCTGACCTATAGGGTTTGTGAATTACACTTGATATGCACCATTTGTGATTTATTTGATGTGTATCATTTTAACTGATTTTCCTGATTGATTTGATTATTTACTTGCATGGATTTTATTAGGCGCACTTGCTAGATGGGCGGGCTAGTGCTGGTGCAAGTGTTGATTCAGCCAGGCAGAACTTGGCTGCTACATTTGTGAATGCATTTGTAAATGCTGGTTTTGGTCAGGTAATTTTTATCTAATTTAATAATTGAAATGGTGAAGATACGGGTTATGTTGATAACTTTTGTTATTTTCTGTGGCAGGATAAGTTGATGACCGTTCCGTCAGATGCTTCAAGCGGTGGTTCTTCAGGGAACTGGCTTTTTAAGAATAAAGAACACGGGAAGATGAGTGCAGTAGCGAGTGTGGTATGCAGGCCTTTTAGTAGTGTTTTTTGTTTTGATATTAACTTCTAAATAAGATTCTCATTGACTTTCATTGTGTCAGGGTATGATTTTACTATGGGATGTCGATGCTGGGCTTGCCCAAATTGATAAGTACTTCCTAGCATTGACAATCACGTAATCGCTGGTGCATTACTAGGAGTTGGGATTGTCAACTGTGGGATTAGAAATGATTGTGATCCTGTGAGTGAACTCCTTTTCTCCTTTTTTGTTTTGTTTTGTTTTTTTAAGCCTCTTTGATGTGGTGCAGATGTTAATTATCTTAATTTCTTGCCTCAGGCATTGACACTTTTAAGTGATTATGTCGGCAGAGAGGATCCATGTATCCGAATTGGTGCTATAATGGGACTGGGAATTGCATATGCTGGTACTC
The DNA here is from genome assembly GCA_019454045.1 of Zanthoxylum bungeanum. Taxonomy (NCBI): domain Eukaryota; kingdom Viridiplantae; phylum Streptophyta; class Magnoliopsida; order Sapindales; family Rutaceae; genus Zanthoxylum; species Zanthoxylum bungeanum. The sequence continues at coordinate 10,025 of SKCR01036673.1, forward strand.
ATAATGATCAGTGTGTGATATCTTGCATTCTGTTTATAATAAGTCTGAAAGTCCGTTGCTTCCCCTTTTTCCATGATGAACATGCTACCCCTTTTACAATGCAACTGACTGATGATGGTTTAATTTTCGCATTGGTTCTCAATTTTACTTGTATCCGAAATTTGATTTCCTTAAATCATTTGGAGCTTTGTTGCTAGTGCAGTTTTATGCATGATATATTTAATTCCAGATACTTTCTTTCCTACGATTGTTTGGCCTGAACATCGTAAACTATTTGTAGTAGATTTGATCTGTGATATGTTCACTTTGAGAAAACTAACGTAACTACTGTAATTTGACAGATACGACATAAATTATCTGCGACACTTAATGATGCAAAAAGCCCCCTAGACGTGATAGCTTTCAGTGCCATCTCATTGGGTTTGATATATGTGGGTTCCTGCAATGAAGAAGTTGCACAGGCTATCATATTTGCTTTGATGGACCGAAGTGAGTCAGAATTGGGAGAGCCTCTCATTCGACTTATTCCTCTTGGTCTTGGTCTTCTTTACCTTGGAAAGTAGGTAAACCACCGGTGCCAGTTTGCTTTTGTGGAATCTTTTACAACCATCTACTTTATTCTGAATCACATACTTTTTCTCTATAGTATTATGTATGAAAATTTATTTTATGTTCATTGCCTTGCTCTGACTATTTTTGCAATCCTTTTTTGGTGGCCTATAGGAAAGCGTGGAGGCCACAACAGAAGTCTCGAAGACATTCAATGAAAAGATCAGGAAATATTGTGATATGACGCTGCTTTCTTGTGCATATGCTGGAACTGGGAATGTCCTCAAGGTTTTTATCAAGGCCATTTAATTGACTTTTGAGGCATCTGTTATAATGAGTAGCTGACTCTTTGTTCTTGCAGGTTCAGAACCTTCTAGGTCATTGTGCACAACATCATGAGAAAGGCGAAGCCCACCAAGGACCTGCTGTGCTTGGAATTGCTATGGTAGCTATGGCTGAAGAATTGGGCCTTGAGATGGCAATTCGATCATTAGAGCACCTTTTGCAGTATGGAGAGCAGAACATTCGTCGTGCAGTTCCATTGGCACTTGGCCTTCTTTGTATATCAAACCCAAAGGTAATAGATTTCATTAGGTGTAAGCATGCTGTCTTTGTTGAGTCATTTTACAGTGTATCATGCTCTAGTACACTCTTCTCTTTGCCAAGAGAGGGCTTTTTTTTTTTTTTATCCTGCAAATCTACATGGACTTTATAATAACTGTTGGATGCATGCATTGGGGTTGGATGGGAGCTCAGTAACACATGCAATCAACTTTATGTTTGAGAAAGACTCTTGAAAAACGTGACAGGAATTAAAGTACCTATTGAATTTGATATCAATTGCCCATCCTGGGCAAGTTAGACTGAGCTCTTTGTGATTATGCAACTTATAATTAGTATTTGTTTCATTTTTTGCTGAGGATTTGTAGTGAGAGATTTTGTATCCTATTGAATTTCTTTTTTTCTACGTTTTTCCATTTCTCAGCATGCATTAGGCCTGCTGATTTAGTTGTGTTTTATGTAATGTGTGATATTGGTCTCTTTAATTGTCTCTCAAATGAGTGATATTGACCACGGGTGCAGTCTCAGATTTCAAGTAAGATCAGGATCAAATCAAATGTGAAAGTTTGATTATTAAAACTGTGAAATCAAATGTGATTAAACTATCAATTTATCATTTGTATACATTTACGCGATTAAACTTCTGCATTCTTATTTTTTTTTATTGTAATTAATCATTTTAATTAATCTTTTTGAAATTGATTGTTTTTCTTTTGAATTTCAGTTAACTGTTATGATATAATATTTTGATTCCAAAAAGAAGTGTCTCTTGTCAAAGGTTACCTAAGGTACATAACTATCTGTAAGATTTCATATTCTTTAATATCAAAAATCGTTCTCTCTTCCTCTAAAACTTCTTATATATTCTCAGGATAAATTCCAAATTTGATATCTTCAATATATGGTTAGGTTTTGTAGAAATCTCAGAGAGATATTGCTATAAACTGTAGTGAAGAAATTAATTCCTTAAGAATAGTGACCGTTAAAATGATATTTTCATATTATGTAATTTATTTTATGTTTTAATCAGATCTAACGAAATTTGTCATATTCGTTTGGGAGTAAGGATATCAATCTCCTTCTTGAAAATTGCCGACAAGAGCTTCTCTTGATAATAGATATTACATCTCCAATTTAATTTACAGAAACTCAAATAGAGTGATGTACATGTCCACTTCAAAAAAAAAAAAACAACAAAGAAAGAAAGAAAATCAAAGTCCTTAGGGGTCCTCTCCAGAGGAACCCTATTTTATATCAGCCTTCATCTATTTTTTTTTCAATTGTTAATATTAAAAAAATAATATAAATATTTTTCTAAATTTAAAAATTAAACCTTTATAAATTAGAGAGTTTTCAAGTTTCGCCCCTGGTCCTCTCCTAATCTAATATTGAGTCACACAAGTAATCATCAATCACTGATTTTGGCATGCAAATTTCTATTGAACATCGGTTAGTTGACGGACTCCTGCCACATCATCAGACTTTTTGACGGAGTACAACTGAACAGATTATGTATTTACTATTTATTAATGTTGTAATGCAAAATATTTGGGAATATATGTAAAGCCCATCAATTAATGGGCCCATGAGCTCAACATATTTCAAATTGGGTTTTAGTCAGAGTGGAGCTTTTGACACTCCACTCAAATTCTAATGACACTCTATTTCAAATTTATTTCCTAAAATATCTTAAATTTTTCCCTTTTTTTTTTTTAAATACAACGTATGAACTAAATCAGTAATAGGAAAACGAAAAAATATAACATTGCAACTAAAGCTATTAATCAAATTGTGTGCAAGCTTAAAAAAACACAATTATTGCCATTGCAATTACACTGAAATCTGGAAGCGATGATCGTGGAAGCCATTGAAGAAGAAAAAGAACAGAAGACATCAGCTACAGTAATAGACATATATATCATCTTTAATGTGTTGATGCTATGATGCTGATGATAAAAGAAACGGGCAAGAATGTTGTTAAAAGTATGATATGATTTTTTGTTAGAGTTGGATATGATATGATTTTTTCTTTTCTTGCCGAAGAAATATCTTCAAAGTTGTGCCGAACTAATATGTTTTGATCACTAGATTTTCCGAGGTAAATCACAAAATTCTACTCCTGCATTCGATGTTTTTTTCCTTTCCCGTTTACAATGCTTTGGTTGGTTTGCTAGCACTATAGTGATTTTGCATGTCATGGGAGGGTTGTTTTTGCTTGTGGGTTTAAAACTTGATATCAACTTGCCATTGATGCGTCTGTTGACAATGTTTTCATGCTAACTTTTCTTCTAAAATTATATAGTGGATTGACTCTGGTGCATGCTGCTGACCTATAGGGTTTGTGAATTACACTGGATATGCACCATTTTTGATTTATTTGATGTGTATCATTTTAACTGATATATTATCAGCGACAGACAGCAGCTTCAATTTTCTTCTCCCATCCACCAGCCTCCATTACACAACCACGGTGCTGCTGCTGTCTCTGCCGCCGTTTCATCTACATGAGCTGCAACAAAAAGTGTGTTTTAAGTGAGTTTTTTTTTTAATTGAAACATATAAAGAATACAAAAGCTATCTGAATTTATTGAAAAAACATGTTTTTTGCGTCTGGGATGCTTCGCTCAGAGAAGCTCCAACAGGTCCTTGCGCCTCGGTGCGCCTCGCGCTCCTGTAAACATTGACTATAATGTATCATCTATCCAGTTTATATATATATATCAAGAAGCAGCGAAAATTTTTATATTAAATAGACTGGGCTTTCACATCAAACCCTAATAATAGAGTAGAAAAGATGACGGTTAAAGTAATATCACGTTCAACAGACGAATTCACTCGAGGACGACGCCAGGATTTACGGGTTGATAGCTCAAAATTGGGTATTTTTTCGTCTTATTAATCTTTAATTAAAATCACTGTTTTTAAAAAAAAAAATTCATTATCATAGTGTGTATCATAATTACGACCCGAATCTTCGACCGCAAGAGAAGGCGGTGGAGTATGTAAGAGCTCTTACTGCAACCAAATTGGAGAAGGTAAAAAGTTTTTTACATTGTATTGTGTGTCTATTTGCTGAGAATGTGAATAAATTAGTTGTTTTATCTGTCTGTTTGACCTTATTATTAATTTGTTTAGATTTTTGCGAGGCCGTTTATTGGAGCCATGGATGGAGAGATAGAGTATCTTGTATGTCATATAAAGAATATGTTTAGATGGAAATATGTTTAGATTTTTTTAATTGAAACATATAAAGAATACAAAAGCTCTCTGAATTTAATTGAAAAAACAAGTTTCTTGCGTCTGGGATGCTTCGCTCAGAGAAGTTCCAGCAGGTCCTTGAGCCTCGGTGCGCCTCGCGCTCCTGTAAACATTGACTATACTGTATCATATATCCATTTATATAGGGGTGATAATTTGGGTCAAGATTCGTTTATTCGTTCGATTCGATTCGCTTTAAAGCGAATTCGAGTTTGAAAAAATGGATTTGTTTAATAAATGGGTCAATTCGATTCGATTCGTTTATTAAACGAATCAAATCCGAATTTCAGCTCATGGATTCATTTATTCTTTTAGAATTCGTTTATTAAACGAATCATAAATGAATCAAATCTGTTTAATGCTCGTTTAATTATATTATAAATTTACCCTTAAATTTTTTAATACAAGTGTTTAACACAAATGATATTTTAGTAATTATAAATGTTTAACCTAAAATTTTAAATATATAAAGTAAAATCTAAACCTATACTTCACCAAAATTTCCAAGCCTCCTATCTCAGTCAATTCTTCAACCTAATTACTAACCTAATACTCTCTCAAATCTGAAAAGCTCCTTAAAGTTTCTTCGACCTCATTATGCAACATTAAAAACATACTATGAAACTATGGCTGATTCTGATCTGAAGGTACACTCTTGTCTGGTTGAATTGAAAGTTTTCTTTTATAACTCTTATCTGTCATTGTTTATGTGTGTTATTTATTTCCTATTAAATGCAGAAATACCTGGCAGATATACTTTCTGTTTTGGCTTTGACCATGTCAGCTGAGGGAGAACGGGTATGGCTCATTAGTTGATATTTAAGTTATTTGTTATCTTTTTCGAGTCAGTTAAATTTTGCCTGGGATGTACATTAAAGAATCATATGTGCTATATTCCTCCTGTTGGGCGGTATGTAGATCCTTATTCATATCATTGGAGTAAAATGTTTACTTGGCATGCCATTTCGTGTGTTTTGCTGTAACTTCTGCATATGAATATCCACATTGCATACAGGAATATACGGTATATCCATCTCATTTGATAACCTTTTCAGGAGAGCTTGAAGTACAGATTGTTGGGTTCTGAAGGTGATACGAATATGTCAGGTGAGTATCATCCGATTGAGTGTATTCAATGTTGATTTTTATACTGGAGTAGCATGCTGGTATCAATGTTTCATTAGTTACATCTGGTCAAGCTGAATTGATGTTTAATATTATGACCTAGGTTCTAAATGAGGTTGTCTTGTGTTGCATGAATTGTGTTTCCACTTGAAGTTTTTTTTTAAAAATCATTTGAGAGTTTTAATATAGTATATTCTTACTGGAAACTAATAGGAATAATTCTATAGTGAAGACAGGCTGTTTTGCTGTGGTTTGATTTGGTATTTTGGATGTTCAGGTGTCTCAAGCCTCATAGTGCATGAATGGAAGGACATATCGTAGTTGATAGTTTTGGGTTTTAGATACATTCATTTCTGAATACTTGTAAAATAGAATTTATCAGCAAGCATTGTTAGCTACTCAGAAAGCCTGTTTGTTTTACCCTTAATGTGTTTGGACTTTGTCAAATAGTACACTGTATTTCTGATGTGATTAGATGATCCATAAGTGATACGTAAAACATGCTGGTTTTGCTAGCGTTCTGTAGTCTTTCTCCATCTCATGTGAATGTTAGAACCTTACTGTTCTTTGGATTTTACAAAATGGTTTGCCAGAAGAAAGAACAAGAGTATAGCTAAAATATTATCTAGCAACGCTTATATTAACTGCAAACAAGCTATGTAGCATCATAAATGGTGTTCAAGAACTGAAAGAAAATTACAAGAAATCAAGTATGGCCACTGCCAAAATACACTCAATTTCCCCCTCCAACAAGGTGTCTCTCACCCCTTTCCAGAAAACAAATATCATAACTCCCATTCTAAAAGATTACATCCTTTTATTTATAGCCCTACTGCCAACCCCCCTCTTAGCCCCATGATTGCTCCTTAACCGAATTCCTCCACGTCAGCAGCATGCGTTTTGTTGCAACCATTTGATGCAGCTACTGTCATTTGGTACTCTTTTTCTCTCCTTCCTTGGGTGTCACTTTGGATTTCCTCATTGTATACACGTGTTGTATTGGTGGCTGTACTGGAGGCCTGTCATCCTCATGTCTTACAGTCTCAACTTCTTGTTCAGCCCAGTCACCACCTATGGACCCTTTCTCACTCACCAGCCCACCTGCAATTGGAACATGGACCCTATCAGTGAACACTTTTTTTTCTTTTTCTTTTTCTTTTTGACTTACATTTCATTTCGTTTTCTTGTGATTCTTACCGGTGTTTCTTAAGGGACTAGTTTGTTGTTTCTAGATAGCAAGCACCATTTAGAAGATACCAATGAATCATTTCTATATTCAATGGTGTTTTATTTATCTGAATTAGGAACTTGGCTGGAGAAATTGCACAAGAGTATGCAAAGCGACAGGTTAGAACTCTAACTCTCTTTTGGTATATTATTTAGTTTCTAGAGGTTCAAGCATCTGAAACTTTGTTTCACATTCTTTATATTTCTGAATGTCATCATGTTATCCAGTAGGCATGTTAACTTGATTTTGTTCAAGTTTGTGGCATTGCATGATATTAAGTAATTAGTTGTTAATGTTTAATTGATCATAGAGACGCATTCTCTCTTTCTTTTGGAGTTTAAATGTCTCCCATTGGTGTGCTTTCTATATTAGACTATTTAATCAAGAATTTTGGTCTACATGATTCTTCCACTTAGATTGTGGTAACTTCTAATTATGTTAAGTTATGAATTCTAACTGTATATATCTTGCTTCTCCATGTGCCATTTCAGACTGATGAGGCCCCGATTGAAGACTTAATGGAAATTGTACAAGAAATTGTTGCCTTCCACATGAAGGTACGACCTAGTTCAAGTTTTTTGTTGGGTCTAACACTGATAAACGAGAAGTGCAAATTTTATTTTTATTTTCTTAATAATTTATTTATTTTGATATTAAACCATGTTATTTAAAACCCTACATAGGTGTAAATGACATTATGGAAGAAGTTTCTTAATCGATCCTAACTATCTAGTATTCTTCTGCAGCACAATGCTGAACCTGAAGCTGTTGATTTGTTAATGGAGGTATCATGCACAATGCTGAACCTGAAGCTGTTGATTTGTTAATCGGTCTGTGTTGATTTGTTGATTTGTAAATGACATTTGTTAATGGCAACTTAGACTAGGAAGTTGATGATCCTAACTATCTAGTTTTCTTTATTCCCTCTTGCTCTGCTTTTGATTATTTATGAGATGGATTCAGAATATGTGCTGTTTTGCAAATATCAGGTCGAAGACCTTGATCTGTTGATTGAGCACGTTGATGCTAAAAATTTCAAGAGGACTTGTCTATACCTCACCAGTGCAGCAAAGTAAGTTTTGGGTGTAAAATTTCGCTGCATATTATAACCTAATACAGACATGAAATCATTTTCAGAAAGTTATCCAAAATAGTTTTTTTTTTGAAGTATTTTGTTTGTTTTTATTCTTAAACTTTTGTGATGAATATTCTGTATATAATATTTGCTCATTCCCATTGGAGACCTCAAATCCGTGAAATTGTGAATTGTGATCCAATCAAACTATAACAAAGTTTCAGAAGTATCATGTTGACATTTCATATTGCAGATATCTACCTGGACCAGATGACATGCTAGTTCTCGATATTGCATATATGATCTATATCAAATTTGAGGAATTTCCAAATGCACTTCAGATTGCACTATTCCTTGATAACATGCAGGTTTATACTTTATGAATTTGGAGAAACTTGTTTTTCTGAAATCATCTGTTTTGTATTTGAACTTTGAGAAATTCTTTTGCCCAGTATTTAGTGATGGGGATTTTGGCATTCATATACTTGATTGAATAGATTAGATTTATGGTCTTTTTAACTTTGATTTACTTGTTTGGCAGTATGTGAGGCAAATATTTAAATCTTGTGACGATCTGTTGCGGAAGAAGCAATTTTGCTACATCCTTGCCTGACATGTAAGTCTTATAATCTTGCGGGCACACAGCCACATACACACTTAAATGCATTATATTTTCCCCCTGGGTTGTCCTTGGAAATTGGAATGAGTTAAGTACCTGCGTCTCAATTCACTTTTGGTATGGAAATAGATTGCTAAGCTGGAAAGCGTATTTGGTTAAGGAAAACTTTATGATGCTGTGGCAACTTAGACTAGGAAGTTGATGATCCTTTGTTCTCATTTGCTTACTGACATCTTTTTCTTCACACAGGGTGTCACTTTGGAGCTTGATGATGATATGATTCATGATGACGATGACAGATATGTGCTGCAGGATATCATCAATAACACGAAACTTAGTGAAGATTACCTCACCCTGGCTCATGATATAGAGGTCATGGAACCGAAATCACCTGAAGATATTTACAAGGTTTGTTAGAGTTGGATATGATATGATTTTTTCTTTTCTTGCCGAAGAAATATCTTCAAAGTTGTGCCTGAACTAATATGTTTTGATCACTAGATTTTTCCGAGGTAAATCACAAAATTCTACTCCTGCATTCGATGTTTTTTCCTTTCCCGTTTACAATGCTTTGGTTGGTTGCTAGCACTATAGTGTTTTGCATGTCATGGGAGGGTTGTTTTTGCTTGTGGGTTTAAAACTTGATATCAACTTGCCATTGATGCTCTGTTGACAATGTTTTCATGCTAACTTCTTAGCATTTTCTTCTAAAATTATATAGTGGATTGGCTCTGGTGCATGCTGCTGACCTATAGGGCTTGTGAATTACACTTGATATGCGCCATTTGTGATTTATTTGATGTGTATCATTTTAATTGATTTTCTTGATTGATTTGATTATTTACTTGCTTGGATTTTATTAGGCGCACTTGCTAGATGGGCGGGCTAGTGCTGGTGCAAGTGTTGATTCAGCCAGGCAGAACTTGGCTGCTACATTTGTGAATGCATATGTAAATGCTAGTTTTGGTCAGGTAATTTTAATCTAATTTAAAGATTGAAATGGTGAAGATACGGGTTATGTTGATAACTTTTGTTATTTTCTGTGGCAGGATAAGTTGATGACCGTTCCGTCAGATGCTTCAAGCAGTGGTTCTTCAGGGAACTGGCTTTTTAAGAATAAAGAACACGGGAAGATGAGTGCAGCAGCGAGTCTGACATGTAGATCTTTTAGTAGCGTTTTTTTGTTTTGATATTAACTTCTAAATAAGATTCTCATTGACTTTCATTGTGTCAGGCTATGATTTTACCATGGGATGTCGATGCTGGGCTTGCCCAAATTGATAAGTACTTCCATAGCGTTGACAATCACGTAATCGCTGGTGCATTACTAGGAGTTGGGATTGTCAACTGTGGGATTAGAAATGATTGTGATCCTGTGAGTGAACTCCTTTTCTCCTTTTTTGTTGTTTTGTTTTTTTTAAGCTTCTTTGATGTGGTGCAGAGGTTAATTATCTTAATTTCTTGCCGCAGGCATTGGCATTTTTAAGTGATTATGTCGGCAGAGAGGATCCATGTATCCGAATCGGTGCTATAATGGGCCTGGGAATTGCATATTCTGGTACTCATAATGATCAGGTGTGATATCTTGCATTCTATTTTTAATAAGTCTGAAAGTCCGTTGCTTCCCCTTCTTTTCCATGATGAACATGCTACCCCTTTTACAATGCAACTGACTGATGATGGTTAAATTTTCGCATTGGTTCTCAACTTTTACTTGTATCGGATTTTGATTTCCTTGAATCATTTGGAGCTTCGTTGCTAGTGCAGTTTTATGCATGATATAGTGAATTCCAGATACTTTCTTTCATACGATTGTTTGGCCTGAACATCGTAAACTATTTGTAGTAGATTTGATCTGTGATATGTTTACTTTGAGAAAACTAACGTAACTACTGTAATTTGACAGATACGACATAAATTATCTGCCATACTTAATGATGCAAAAAGCCCCCTAGACGTGATAGCTTTCAGTGCCATCTCATTGGGTTTGATATATGTGGGTTCCTGCAATGAAGAAGTTGCACAGGCTATCATATTTGCTTTGATGGACCGAAGTGAGCCAGAATTGGGGGAGCCTCTCATTCGACTTATTCCTTTTGGTCTTGGTCTTCTTTACCTTGGAAAGCAGGTAAACCACCAGTGCCAGTTTGCTTTTGTGGAATCTTTTACAACCATCTACTTTATTCTGAATCACATACTTTTTCTCTATAGTATTATGTATGAAAATTTATTTTATGTTCTTCATTGCCTTGCTCTGACTATTTTTGTAATCCTTTTTTGGTGGCCTATAGGAAAGCGTGGAGGCCACAGCAGAAGTCTCGAAGACATTCAATGAAAAGATCAGGAAATATTGTGATATGACACTGCTTTCTTGTGCATATGCTGGAACTGGGAATGTCCTCAAGGTTTTTATCGAGGCCATTTAATTGACTTTTGAGGCATCTGTTATAATGAGTAGCTGACTCTGTCCTTGCAGGTTCAAAACCTTCTGGGTCATTGTGCACAACATCATGAGAAAGGCGAAGCCCACCAAGGACCTGCTGTGCTTGGAATTTCTATGGTAGCTATGGCTGAAGAATTGGTCTTGAGATGGCAATTCGATCATTAGAGCACCTTTTGCAGTATGGAGAGCAGAACATTCGTCGTGCAGTTCCATTGGCACTTGGCCTTCTTTGTATATCAAACCCAAAGGTAATAGATTTCATTAGGTGTAAGCAAGCTGTCTTTGTTGAGTCAGTTTACAATGTATCATGCTCTAGTACACTCTTCTCTCTGCCAAGAGAGGGCTTTTTTTAATCCTGCAAATCTACATGGACTTTATAATAACTGTTGGATGCATGCATTGGGGTTGGATGGGAGCTCAGTAACACGTGCAATCAACTTTATGTTTGAGAGAGACTCTTGAAAACGTGACAGGAATTAAAGTACCTGTTGAATTTGATATTAATTGCCCATCCTGGGCAAGTTAGACTGAACTCTTTGTGATTATGCTACTTATAATTGGTATTTGTTGCATTTTTTTTCTGAGGATTTGTAGTGAGAGATTTTGTATCCTATTGAATTTTCTTTTTCTATGTTTTTCCATTTCTCACCAATTCATTTGTTGGGGGTATTTTTCCCAGGTTAATGTTATGGACACATTAAGCAGGCTTAGCCATGATGCGGATTCAGAAGTAGCCATGGTAGGATGTTTGAATCAATTTTATAACATTAATCTGTGTTATTATTTCATCTGCTAAAATAGATGATGTTAATTAATTGTTTAAATGTGCCAGGCTGCAGTTATATCCTTGGGTTTGATAGGGGCGGGAACCAACAACGCTAGAATTGCTGGCATGCTTCGCAATCTCTCGAGCTATTACTACAAAGATGCCAATCTTCTATTTTGTGTAATCCTCAGTTCTTTGTTGTCTAAAGTTATCGTATTTTCCCTAGGTATTTGTTGGAGAGATTGATTAATGCCTGTCTGCTTCTTGCAGGTCCGAATTGCCCAGGGATTAGTGCATATGGGAAAGGGTCTAATGACCCTTAACCCATACCATTCTGATCGCTTCTTGCTATCATCGTAGGTAGATGATCTTCCTGTAAACATATTCAGTCCGAAATGATTACCATTTTAACTGATGACCGGTTAAAATGCTACTGATGAGTATTCCCAGTTTTTTTTTTTTTTTTACTTTCACGTAACAATTAATACGAGTGTTTTCCGTTCAATACAGGACTGCTCTTGCTGGAATAGTTACCACGCTGTTTGCATGTCTTGATATGAAGGCAATCACCGTGGGAAAATTTCATTATGTTTTGTACGTACTTGTTTTGGCAATGCAGGTTAGTTTAACAGTCTTGTTTATAACATGTTGCTTGTTTTTATGTATTGGAGTTCTTATATTTATTTATTTTTCTTGTGACAGCCAAGAGTGTTACTGACCGTGGATGAGAATGTCAAACCCCTTTCTGTACCTGTTAGGGTGGGTCAGGCAGTTGATGTTGTTGGCCAGGCAGGTCGACCCAAGACCATCACCGGTTTCCAGACCCACTCAACCCCAGTTCTTCTGGCTGCTGGTGATAGAGTGGAGCTGGCCATTGAGAAGTCAGATACTCTACTTTATATTTTGTTTAATCTTTTCCCAATAAACTCTCTAACGTAACGTTCCTTCTTGACTTTTTTGTGCAGGTATATCCCTCTTTCGCCCATTCTTGAAGGCTTCGTTATCTTGAAAGAAAACCCAGACTATAGAGAGGTAACTAGTTTTATCACCCATTGGCAAGGGTCGGTTGGTTATTTCCTCTCTAATGTAAATTAAACGGCCTCGCAAAAATCTAAACATATTTCCCAAATTAAAATTAATAATAAGGTCAAACAGATAGATAAAGCAACTAATTTATTCACATTCTCATCAAATAGACACACAATTCAATGAAAAAAACTTTTTACATTCTCCAATTTGGCTGCAGTAAGAGCTCTTACATACTCCACTGCCTTCTCTTGCTATCGAAGATCGGTTACGTAATTATGATACACCCTTTGATAAAGATTTTTTTATTTTTTAATATAGTGATTTTAATTAAAGATGAATAAGACGAAAAAATACCCAATTTTGAGTTATCTACCTGTAAATCCTGGCTTCGTTCTCGAGTGAATTCGTCTGTTGAACGTGATATTACTTTAACCTTCATCTTTTCTTCTCTATTATTAGGGTTTGATGTGAAAGCCCAGTCTATTTAATATAAAAATTTCCGCTGCTTCTTGATATATATAATTAGGGGTGGCAAAACGAATCAATGAATCGAATTCGTGACGAATTCTAAACGAATCGAATTATAATGAACTAAATTCGAATTCGATTCGTTTATTAAATGAATCCTGATATTAGTATTCAGATTCAATTCGTTTAATAAACGAATATTTGTATTTGATTCGTTACATAAAATTAAACGAATCGAATCGAATTTAATATTCGTTTAATAAACGAAATTGGCATCCGATTCGTTTAATATTTGAATATTCGTATTCGATTCGTTTAATCAAAATTAAATACAAAATCTCAACATATTCACTATTAGTCTTATAGATTAAAAATCCTTACAACAAGCTCCAAACTTCAAATTATAAATCAATTACATAATAACAATTAAAATCTTCAAACCAATGAATTCTTGAACACGAGTTGAGTCGCCAACATCTTTATCATTATCATCTGGAATCCTGCAAATAAAATAAAATTATATTATGAGTTAATTTTTTCGTTTATCCTGCAAATAATATTTATCATGCATTCTCAAGTTTCACCAAACAAAGAAATTTTAAGTTTTCACCAAATCAAGAGTGCAGAGGACATGAAGAACAAACGAATACCTTAGAAAAAATTACAAGAGTGCAATTGTTTGCATAATTTTTATCAAAGAGCGTGTACGGTTCAAACCTCCTGAGACAAAGTCCTAGCAAGGGGTGTTTGATTAAGTGAATAAACCTCCAAGGGGCACAAGCACACAAGTTACAGTCTGGATTGCAAAGCTATAAAAATAAAATGCTCATGATGAGTCTTCATTTTTTTCTCCTCATTTCCTTCTTCCCATGCTTGAGCCTTTATAATGAGTCTTTGTTAACCGCTTGAACGGTTTCGCTTTCTTGTCCACGACCTCACACGTCTCATACTTGCAACCGTTGGACCATACGTCTAGTTGCTGAGTTCTTGTAACTGCCGGATCATGCGTCTAACTGCTGAGTTCTGCGTGAAAACTGCCAGATCGTGGATGGTTACGGCCTAACCGCTAGGTCGTGAGATCAACTGTAGCGCATTGTAATCGTCCTGAACGCTCTTCCTTTCGTCGTCCTGATTACACATCTTCCTGTGGTGTGGTACTTGTTCGCCCTCATTGCTTTTCGTCCCTCATTGACCCGTCTGTCTTAGGGCGATTTTCTTTTGCTAACAATTGTCCCCCAAATTCGCCTTGATTGATTTCGAAGATGAAATCGAGGCGAATTTCACAGCTTGGATGACGTTAGGGCGGCGTCTATTGGCCGTATACTGGCTTCAGCCCGCTGTTGTTTGCCCTATCTCATTGTCATTTGCGTGTACCATGGGCCGCACTTTACATTTCCCTATGTGAATCCATCATTTCTTCAATAAATGCGCGACGTTCCCGACACATCTTGTCGAAAGGTTATCATGGCGCCAATTAATGCGCCGTTCTTCGCGTCACTCCAACATCAAATCATGTCAAACATCACCCTTTCATTTCCCGCTCTGTTTCCTTTATCGGAATCAGGCCATGACACCTGTCCTAGGGCGCATTTTTCACCTTTGTTATATAAGGGCTTGACTTGTTCTTGTCATCACTTTGCTCACTACTTCTTTGCATATTCTTCCTTTCTCGTGCCCTCAACTTCCTTTGCTAATGGCGTTCTCCTCTGCTTCCAAAAGGGCCACCTCCACTTTCAGTGATTACCAAGCGGAGTTGGGTGATTCCTCTGTGGGTGTTTTGGGCATCCATACGCTTAATGAAGACTATGGCCAATGCTCTCTAGGCCCCATTTTTGTTGATGACAGTGCCATTGCCACGACTCCCCTGGCTCAGCTATTCCCTTCTGTTTCCAACCTTCCCTTTTCGGAACCCCTTAATGTGTCTTTTCTTGTCCAATCCAATCCCATCATTACTTGGCCAAAACCTGACTCTTCGTTTGAGACCTGGTTCAAACGGATGAAGTTGCATGCAGAGACCCATACTTTTTTCGAAGACACTGGTCTACTTTCTCTCATAGAGCTTTCTCTGACCTTACCTCCTTTTGACTGAAATCTGTTCCCCACTTCGCTGCTTTTTTGGTCTTCAGACTATAACGTCTTTCTATTTCCCCCGGTCCTTTCACCATCACTCTTCGTGACCTCAGTGCCTTGACCGGGTTGGCTCATTTGGGCGCGACCATTTTCGCCTGCACTACCTTTTGTTTCCGTCCTCCTTCCATGGATAATTCGTCATTCTCTTCCTATTCTTCTTTCTTTCATGCGTTCTCTGAATCGGTCGGTCTGGTCTCAGTGTTAGCGTACTGCTTTCCTTCATTACTGGCTCTGCAAATATATCATTTGCGCGCCCAGTCAGAAGCTGCTTATATTTCATTACTTCTTTTTTAATGTCGGGTATAACATTGGGTGCAAACCTTCGGGGAGGTTGCTTATATGGCCAGTGGTTTGGCATAATTGGCAACCTATGTTCTACTAAAATCTTATCTAAACCAGGCATTTCATCGTAGTCCCAAGCAAACCAATCTTTATATTTTTGTAAAAGATGGATTAGTTTTTTGCGTACCTGGGCCTGACATTCCTACCTCCATCGTTTGTTCACTGCTGGTAATTGTCTGAGGCGATTCTTCCCCCTCGACCCATCCAGAAGGTGGGAATGTGATCGGCGCATTACGGGAGACATTATTGATGAACATCTTCCGCTTTTCCGCCCTAGTGACGACCCGTTTTACCTTAGGCGTTCCATCTAGGACGAGGTATGGAGATCGCCCCAAGTCCTCTCCTAATGTCCCAACTGCAGGATTTCCGGCTTCATATAATTCTCTGAGAAGTCGATTTTGTGATATCTCCCTCCTTCGTGCTTCGGTCCTGATATTTATTTCTTCCTCTATATTCGTCAGTTCCTCATTCCCTATCTGTTATCGCGAGTGCCGCGAATTCTGTTTCGTCGCCATCATAGACATCTTCGCTATTCCCAGAGATCTCATTGTTGTCCCCCTTGAATTTTTCGGACAACAGGTAATGATTAGCTACAACCGGAGGCATGCTGCCAAACTGAATAACAATAGGGCGTTCTTCGTCGTCTGTCTCATCCTGTTTTCGTCGATCGAATTTGGTACGCTCTTTGCAGCTCACACCTATCATTTCCCTGCCATCACTTTCCTTACTGCTTACATCCGGCTTTTCCTTGTATGGGCACTATAGTCAGTGGTGACTTTCACTTCATCTTGCTGGCGCATCATATGGCCGATGGTACGAATGCCATACGTTGGGCCGATGAATTTTCAGCCTAAACGTCCTTATATTTTGGACGAAGTTTGAATGTTCTCCATAAAACCTTGGTGCGAAGGTCCTTGGCTACCATGCTGCTGGCTCCTTCTTCACTGGCCTTTCACATGTATCTTCCAACTCTTTCATCCACTCTATACTGTTTTTGCATCGTGCACACAAATTTCGCAGATCCCTCCTTTCTTGGGGTGCTTCAATTCTTTCAAGAGCGCTTGGACGATGATCGTCCTGACCTTCATCTAGGACCAGCTTGAATTTCGGCAAGTTTATTTTGGTGAGGTCCGAGTTGATCATATTTAATTCCATCGGCTTTGGAAAAGGATTGTCGTCTACTGCCATCTTTTTTCGAACGTTATTCGTCCAGACTCTATGGCGTCCTACAAAATATTCCGAAAAACAAGGCAATTGTTAGTTGAATGAGACCATGCATTATGCCACTTACAATACTTTTATCACCGATTTGTTCGGTGCTTGGTAGTTTGTGGCAGTCGCTCAAACTAATTTGCTTATCTTTATATAATTGATCGAATATGGCATTGACCTTCGAGATATCAAAAAAGAAGTTCCTACTCTTTTTATCGTTCTCTACTTTGGCCTGGGGTTCAGCCCACGCCTTGCAGACGTACGACTTCCCTTTAACTAACTCGGCTAACATAAGTCGGCCAATTCGACGTCCACTTCGCCTATTTCGTAGTTGATATTCCTGTAATAGGTTCCTTTGCTAGAATTTTTCATTTGTTCCTCTTCCCTTAATAACCGTTCATATCGCACCACACTAGTGGTGAGTTGGGGGAGATCCCAGAACTCGCGATCTTGAAATTTCTTTTTTAGATCGAAACTAAGATCACAAACTCATTTTATGGCAAAGGCACGTAACTTCGGCCTCGAGCCGCTTTGAACCTTTTCAAGAACCTCAGCCCATTCTCCTGACAGTTGCCTCAAATTTGCCAAATCGGCTAAGGCCACTTCAGATTCGGTCTTATAGAATTGTGCATGGAACAACTGTTCCGTTTGGTGCCAATTTTCCACCGAATTGGGCGGCAGGCTGACATACCAGGAGAAAGCTACTCCTAACAACGAGCCGTGAAATAACCTCAACTTATGGAAATCGTTCGTTTCCCCACACTGAAGGGTAAATCGCCCTATGTGCTCTATGGTAGAAACTTCCCCAGACCCTGTAAACAGAGAAAATTCTGGTATTTTGTAATTCCTAGGCTATGGATACGTTACATCAATCCAATCTGGATATGGTTTTCGATATCTCGGCCGAATCAGCCTTTACCCATAGACCGAATTGATTATGAAGAATCTCCGTCATTTGTTCTCTCAACATATCATTGCCATTGAATGGCATCGCTACGGGTGGTGGTTGTGGTCCTCTCACAAATGGGACATAGTCATGACCTTGCGGACCTCGGGGACCTTGGGGCAACACTACTTCATGTTGTACCATGTTTGGCCCTAAGTACGGGTCATTGCCTCCAGGACTCATTCCCCCATGGTTGTAGGGGCAGTAACCCCTTGTGGAGGAATATTGCTTGGACCAGCTTCCTGACTGCTTGGTGCAGGAGGTGTAGTCCACTGTAGGGTTGTCCCCCCGTTCACACACTTGGTCATCAATTCATTCAATGAGCTTAGGTGTTTGGCCATATTTTCGTAATGCGAGTTACTAGCCGAAGTAAACTTATCTAGGATGTGAACGTTTTGAAGCCTAACATGTTCTACAACATCCTGAGTGAACTCGCCAAACAAGGCGCGAACCGCGTTAGGGCTGAACTCTCGCATAGTGTCATATCGGCTAGCTCCCGCTAGACCCTCCAAATGGCCTACTACAGCTGGAACGTGGGGCTGGTTGGTTTGCTCCAGTCCCCCTTCCTCTGTACTCGAGTCAGTCTGAGTGTTTCTTTTCGGAGACATTTTCACTTTTTACACCAATGCTCCTACTGTGGTCGCCAAAAACTGTTTGCACAATTTTTATCAAAGAGCGTGTAAGGTTAAAATCTCCTGAGACAAAGTCCCAGCAAGGGGTGTTTGATTAAGTGAATAAGCCTCCAAGGGGCACAAGCACACAAGTTACAGTCTATGGATTACAAGCTATAAAAATAAAATGCTTATGATGAGTCTTCATTTTTTTCCTCTCCTTTCCTTCCCATGCTTGAGGCTTTATAATGAGTCTTTGTTAACCGCTTGAACGGTTTCGCTTTTCTTGGTCCATGACCTCCCACGTCGTCTAGTTGCTGAGTTCTTGTAACTGCTGGATCGTGCGTCTAACTGAAGAGTTCTGCGTGAAAACTGCCAGATCGTGGATGGTTACGGCCTAACCGCTAGGTCGTGGGATCAACTGTAGCGCATGGTAATCGTCCTGACCGTTCTTCCTTTCGTCATCCCGATTACGCATCGTCTTGTGGTGTGGTACCTGTTCGCCCTAATTGCTTTTCGTCCCTCATTGATCCGTCTTTCCTCAGGGCGATTTTCTTTTGCCAACAGCAGTATACTACACTACCAATCTACCATGAATTGAAATTTTTGATAGTTTTGAAACTCCTTTATTACTAATTGACGCACACAAGCCAGTTCACCCAACAAGCAATTTATCCTTTTTTGACTAAGAAAAAATTTGATTCTGAAAATACAAAAAGAAATCATCAATTATCTTTCATCTTAAAAGTGATGGAAAGGAAACACTTTCTATGTGGTGCCATTTTAAAAAAGAAAATCATGGTCAATAATTTCACAATCACCATTATTAAATCCATTTGTATTCCAAAGGACATGAAGAATCTTATCAGTATAATGGTGAGTTGATGACAAATAAAAAAGATGAAACTTTGGAGCAAAATAACAAGCCCAGGGGCTGATTTCAAATTTGAGAGTATTAGGTTAGTAATTAGGTTGAAGAATTGACTGAGATAGGCGGCTTGGAAATTTTGGTGAAGTCTAGGTTTAGATTTTTACTTTATATATTTAAATTTTTAGGTTAAACATTTGTAATTACTAAAATATCCTTCGTGTTAAACACTTATATTAAAAAAATTTAAGGGTAAATTTGTAATATAATTAAACGGGTATTAAAGTGGTAAATTATATATAGGGGTGGCAATTTGTGTTAGGATTCGTTTATTCGTTCGATTCGATTTGCTTTAAAGCGAATTCGGGTTTGAAAAAATGGATTCATTTAATAAATCGGTCATTTCAATTCGATTCGTTTATTAAACGAATCGAATCTGAATTTCAGCTCATGGATTCGTTTCTTAAACGAATCGAATCCCAATCGAATTCGTTTAATACCCGTTTAATTATATTACAAATTTACCCTTAAATTTTTTTTAAAATAATAGTGTTTAACATGAAGGATATTTTAGTAATTACAAATATTTAACTTAGAATTTAAATATATAGAGTAAATCTAAACCTAGACTTCACCAAAATTTCCCAGCCGCCTATCTCAGTCAATTCTTCAACCTAATTACTAAAAACTCTCTCAATTCTGAAATCAGCCGCTGGGCTTGTTATTTTGCTCCAAAGTTTCATATTTTTATTTGTCATCAACTCACTATTATACTGTTAAGATTTTTCATGTCCTTTGGAATACAAATGGATTTAATAATGGTGACTGTGATATTATTTACCATGATTTTTTTTTAAATGGCACCACATAGAAAGTGTTTCATTTCCTTCACTTTTAAGATGAAAGATAATTGATGATTTCTTTTTTGTATTTTTAGAATCATAATTTTTCTTAGTCAAAAAAGGATAAATTGCTTGTTGGGTGTACTGGCTTTTGTGCGTCAATTAGTAATAAGGAGTTTCAAAAATCAAAAATTTCAATTCATGGTAGATTGGTAGTGTAGTATACTGCACTCTTGTAATTTTTCTAAGGTATTCATTTGTTCTTCATGTCCTCTGCGCTCTTGATTTGGTGAAAACTTAAAATTTCTTTGTTTGGTGAAACTTGAGAATGCATGATAAATATTATTTGCAGGATAAACGAAAAAATTAACTCATAATATAATTTCATTTTATTTGCAGGATTCCAGATGATAATGATAAAGATGTTGGCGACTCAACTCGTGTTCAAGAATTCATTGTTTTGAAGATTTTAATTGTTATTATGTAATTGATTTATAATTTGAAGTTTGGAGTTTTGTTGTAACGATTTTTAATCTATAAGACTATAATAGTGAATATGTTGAGATTTTGTATTTAATTTTGATTAAACGAATCGAATACGAATATTAAACGAATACAAAATTCGATTCGTTTAATTTTCTGTAAACGAATCGGATGCGAATATTTGTATATTAAACGAATATTAAATTCGATTCGATTCATTTAATTTTATTTAAACGAATCGAATACGAATATTCGTTTATTAAACGAATCGAATCTGAATCCTAATATCAAGATTTGTTTAATAAACGAATCGAATTTGAATTCGAATTTGAATTTAGTTCATTACAATTCGATTCGTTTAGAATTCGTCACGAATTCGATTCGTTGATTCGTTTTGCCACCCCTAATTATATATATGAAGAAGCAGCGGAAATTTTTATATTAAATAGACTGTGCTTTCACATCAAACCCTAATAATAGAGAAGAAAAGATGAAGGTTAAAGTAATATCACGTTCAACAGACGCATTCACTCGAGAACGAAGCCAGGATTTACATGTAGATAGCTCAAAATTGGGTATTTTTTCGTCTTATTCATCTTTAATTAAAATCACTATCTTTTTTTAAAAAAAATTTATTTATAAGAGGGTGTATCATAATTACGACCCGAATCTTCGACCGCAAGAGAAGGCGGTGGAGTATGTAAGAGCTCTTACTGCAGCCAAATTGGAGAAGGTAAAAAGTTTTTTTCATTGAATTGTGTGTCTATTTGCTGAGAATGTGAATAAATTAGTTGCTTTATCTGTCTGTTTAACCTTATTATTAAAATTAATTTGGGAAATATGTTTAGATTTTTGCGAGGCCGTATAATGGAGCCATGGATGGCCACAGAGATGGAGTATCTTGTATGGCAAAGAACCCCAATTATTTGAAAGGATTGTTTTCTGGTTCTATGGATGGAGGTAACTTTTAACTAAATTTTCTTCTCATGATTTATGTTGGTTTGAAAAGTTTTTTTTTCCTTTTTTCTTTTTGTAAGGTAAGAAAAGCAGTCTATTTTACTTAGTCTAGCAGGCCGCAGTTTTCATATAACATAATTAGAGATTTTTGTAGCTTAGTATCATTGTTATGCAAGCAAGACTATGGATTTAAAGAAATTGAAGTTTCTAATTCTTATCCTTTTTTGTTTTTGTGTTTTTTTTTTGGCATTGTTCGAATTTGCAGATATTCGTCTTTGGGATGTTGCTAATAGGTAAATCTCACACTATGATGAATTGGAATGTTAGAACTATTACAGATTAGCTGTGACCTTCGTTTTAGGATCTCTTCTATGTGGATGTACGTTTCTTTGTCATGTCATTGCCACATGCCCCATATTATTTACTCTCTTCTATATGTTGACTTTTGTGTTTTCACTCCACTACTTTAATGCTATGTTAGTTTAAATGAGAAGAGTTAATATGTTTCTGTACATCTAGTGTTACACATAAATATGTTGTGCATATTTGTGATATATAAAGTTGCATCCATTTATTTTTAATTTCTATTGTCAATTATATGGAGGATCATTTTTTGTATTTGTGAGACAGAATTTGACATTTCATTTTGAAATTTTGAAAAGTGGCAGACATACATGCATACAATGTCTGAAAGTGTATCTTAGTACTCATTATCCACTTCTAACATAATTCTAGATTGTTTGGGTAAAATTGTTGTATGTTCTTTGTTCACATCTGATTTATATTTATACTTTATTTTGTGGGTTAAAAAAAAAACAGGAGAACAGTTTGTCAGTATCTTGGTCACCAAGGTGCTGTACGAGGCTTGACAGTTTCAACAGTGGACGCATTTTGGTATCATGTGGAACTGATTGCACGTAAGAAAATAATTCTATTGTTTAATCTTTCACCTTGTATCTGCTGATTATAACTATAAATCTAGATATTAGATGCAACTTCTATTGGAAGTAAGCAGACCGTTACTTGGATAAAATTCCCACCGTTACTTGGATGAAATTCCCATTATTTTTTATCACCCTCTTTTCCAGTGTCCGGCTCTGGAATGTTCCTGTTGCTACTCTTACAGATTAGATGACTCGTCTGATAATTCATCTGAGGTAGTCTTCTTAATATATATACATATTTTCCTATGTATGAATTTTCTCCTTCACTTAAAAACTTTCCTAACAAGTTTCAATTAAATTTACAGCCACTGGCTGTTTAAGTTTGGAAGAATGCTTTCTGGTAAGGAAAATAACTTCTCAAGCATGTTTTGTTTCTTAGGCCTTTCTTTCATGTTTTCTCTAAACCCTTCTTTTCCTTTTCCAGGGCTGTTGATCACCAGTGGGAAGGTGATCTGTTTGCCACCGCTGGTGCTCAAGTTGATATATGGAATCACAATAGGTCTTTTATCTCAACTTCGTTTTTCTTAATGTTTCATCCATGTCATCATCAAAATGTTTCGTCAGGTCTCAGCCTGTCCATGGCTTTCAGTGGGGAACAGACACAGTTATCTCTGTTAAATTTAATCCTGGAGAACCAAATGTTTTAGCTACCACAGCTAGGTATGCCGAGATATAATTGTTGGATTAATCATTTTTTGCTTGATGATATGATGCATTGGAATACATTTTCATCTTTCATTTCATAGTTTATGTATTCTTTTATGTCGAGTAACATAATTGATATTAACATATCTATTTACCTTTCATCTCCACTTAAGATGTTAAGCAGCACCTTCGGTAAATTATATGGGAATAGTAACCTAGTTTATGCATTAGTTTACAGGAGAAGTTTTAATGCAGGGACCTGATTGATAGACTCAGAAGACATGTTTACATGTGGAAATAGCGAATCCAACTATGAAACTGATCTTTCTTAATCAAATGGAAGTAGGAAATAAAATTTGTAACTGGTCATATATTCATAATATGATAGCTACCTAATTTTTATTTGTAGTTTACTTTTAAAAACTTGATTATGAAGAGATTTTTGCTCAAAAGTCTTATATAGAAACAACTCGTCTAAATAGTAGCAGTTGCTTTGCCAACAAATCAAAGTAGGTTTTTATATTTATAGATGTCTCTTTTCTGATCTAAGTTACGGGTGCTGCGTATTCATTGTGTATTGGCCCTTGGAGTAGATGCAAAATAATATTGCATGGCAAATGATTGGCTTCTAGATGGATTTATTAGTAATTAGTTTTACTTAATGACGTCTCAACCCAGTGTTATCAATGGACGTTGTTCTCTTTCTCCATTAGTTCATGTTTCTTTTAAGAAATGATTGTGTAATATTTTGTCCAATTGGTAGATGGTTTGTGTAATTTACTTCTTTATTTTGTCCATTTTGTTTTGTAGTGATCGAAGCATAACACTATATGATTTGCGCATGTCATCCCCTGCAAGGAAGGTTATCATGAGGGTAATACCAACTCTCCAATGCCTTGGCTGTTGACACGTGAATTTGTTCAATTTTATACCCCTAATAATAGTTTAAGTTGAAATCTTGGAAACTAGATTTGTGCCTACAAACGCCCTGCCAAAATGTCAAATAGACATGGTCATGATCCCAACTATGTTGGAATTCAATGCATCATTTCATGACCTCGTCATGAAAGAAACTACTAGTGATAAATTAAGGTACTTTCTTAGGAAATTATGCATTGTAATCAAACATAATAGTGAGACAATGTATAGCAACTAGGCAGCTGACACCATGTGGGTTGTTTTCTGGAAGGGAGTTAAGTGCTTGGCACATGAGCTTGTCCTCTATTATATTAGGGAAGGTAAAAGATGTATATTTTGGCAGGCCAAAGATATGTCTGCTCTAATTATACTGTGTAGGTCTGGTCTAATAACATATGAAATTCTGAAGCCACATTCCATTGTTGGAAGCATAGGGTAAAAACTTGAAAGCTTTTTTAAATGCAAAATTATGTGTGTCGATCTTTATTAGTGAATAATTTACTAAAAAAAACAATAAAGCTGTAAGGCTCAAGCAAAGAGAGTTTGATAAACAATTCCGCGGCCGAATTGCTAAAGAATGATTAAAATGAAGAGAATCTAAGAAGTGTATAAAAATGAAAAAGGAAAGTAGAGAAAAAGGCAGGGAAAAAAAAAATTTAAGCCCTTTTGATGGAGGAATAAGAACTATGTACACGAGATTGAATTTGTACAGGTACTTGTTTAATTTTTTATAGTGTTTATTTTAAAATGCTATCATATTCATATGGCTCCTGACTGATGGCTATCTGTATCTTGATTCTTGAATATATATTTTTAACATGTTTTCTGTTTATGTATTCTGACTTGAATCTTGTTGTGACAGACAAAAACCAATTCTATTTCTTGGAATCCAATGGAGCCAATGAACTTCACAGCTGTAAGCACAACAATTTAAGTTTATTATGTTTGAACCAAGAGTTTATTATGGAGGATTCAGTTTCATATTGCTACTAAACATCATTTTGGGACTCAATGGTGTTCATGATTGCAAAATGATTTTTCTTAAATGCTAATTTTTATTAATGTAGTCCCCTTTCAACATATTCCTGGAAAAATATGTAATAAAAAAACTTCACAAGCTCTAGGTATAGGCATAACCATGGTAGCTGCCACCTTATACCATTGTACTACTAAATTAATGTGTTAGTGGGCTACTTCCATTTGATGGTATTATTTTTATATCATAGTATGATACTAATGCTGTTATATTTCATTGAATTTGATTTTCTGATCCCTCTATTGAGTAAACTGTATACCATTTGGTCGATTGACTGTGATTCTATGATATCTGGTCATAGAATGTGTGAGATTGTTTGAACTTCAAGCTTCTGTATATAGCATATTCTTATTCTTCTCCTGAAGTAGTCACGTTCCATAATGATGCAGGCAAATGAGGATTGCAATGTTATAGCTATGACTCGCGAAAGCTAGATGAAGCTAAATGTGTACACATTGGTCATGAATCTGCAGTGTAAGGATATTTTAGGCTTTACTTATGGTTAATTACTGTTTTAATTGTCATTATGTAAATGGTATTTTCGTTTGCTTTACAGGATGGATATTGATTACTCGCCTATTGGTCGAGAATTTGTTACTGGATCTTATGATCGGACAGTGAGTTGTCTTGCCCTTGCTTTTGTTTCATATTTTACCTTGTTTTGATTGATGAGGATAAGGAAAACTGTAGTGCTTAATCAAATTTCTTCTTTACAGAATAGAATTTTCCAGTACAACGGTGGCCGAAGCAGGGAAATCTGTCATACAAAAAGAATGCAAAGGTATTTGCTTAGTTTACGATATTTTGTCAACGTCATTTTCTATTTATTGATTGTCTGATTTATTGAATGTTTATGATTGACTTCCTTGAGAAAATCTTAAGTTTCTGTTTAGACCTGTTACCTGAAGAAACAGGGCTGTTGGATGCGAGTTTTGTGTTGTTTTTGAGTGTATCTGGTCTTTTTGTGTTGTTTTTTGTGCATATCTGGTCTAAGATGCACCGTTTCTATTGAATAATGCATTTTCTAATTGCAGCCTTTTCTATTTTTCTGTTTTCAGGGTGTTTTGTGTCAAGTTTAGCAGTGATGCAAGTTATGTTATATCAGGAAGTGATGATACCAACCTAAGGCTTTGGAGGCAAAAGCATCAGAACAATTGGGAGTTGTAAGTTTTTTTATTTTTTTTAAATGTCTTTGCTGTCACGACAAGTTGAATTGAGGGCATCCTGTTTTATCATAACAAATTTACATCGACAGTACAAATTCAATATTTTTAGTTGTATTCATGGTTTCATTGATCAAGACATCGCATCATTTTTTTATATTATATATTATGTATTTACAATAATTTCCAAAATTGCCCCCACCCAACTAATATCATCAGATATATATTATTCAACAAATACATTCAAGTATTCACACAAAGCATGTTGTCAATCAATCTAATCCAATTAATTAATCTTCAATTAATGATCATCCAATGTTCATACAACAATTTGATTTGCGCGAGTCCAACTCGTTTAAGAATAAATACTCAAAGTAAGTATTCTTGAATTATATCGAACTATAATTTTAAATCCAATTCAAATTGTATCCAATATTAATTCATGTTTAATTCCAAATTAAACAATTACACTTATATTAATGCCTTTTAGACTTGGATTCCAAATCTAATCCAAATGGTCTCAAAGGCGTATTAGCATCCAATGCCAATTTAATTAAGTCCAAGGGCTTTCAATTAATTTTTTAGGCATGGACTTTGACCATCATGGATCCAACCCATAATGCCTTGGCCTATTTAGGTAGACCGGCCACGGTTCCGGTTCCGGAACCGGAACCATGGCCGACCGGTTCGGTTGGGGTTCGACCCCAACTCGAACCGATCCGAAACCGGTTCAACAGTTCCAACAGGAACCCTAACCCTAACGACTAGTAGCCGTTGGGGGAGGGTAGGTGTAGACGAGGTACAGAAATCGGCGACGCCGTCCGGGCTCGCGGCCCTGTCAGGAGTACGGAGTAGCCCGCGGGGGACTAAACCGGAGAATAAAGGAGTCGCCACCTAATGTGAACTGGGAAATGATTTAAGGCCGCACTCACCCCTCGCAAGGGAAGACCTCAAACTGTTGGGTTCAGAATGATCTCTTAGTTATGCCAATAGTAATAAAGTGATTTTTGCAATAATGTAACCAAGTCTTATGCAACACATACAAGGTAATCTAATCAACACACAAGTTCGCGCATCCATAATCATAAATGAAAAAAAAATGAAGACAAAATACATAATTCAAAAAGTATTTAAAGGATGAAGCGCAATAGGATAACGAATAACAACTATAAAGGCATTAATGATAAAAGCGAGCACGTAATCTCATGAGCATATCAAATAAATAAATGCGGAAATATAAATAATTAATAGTGGTAAAAGCGTCAATGATGAAATTATTAAGTTCGTAATGCAAGAAGGATGACTAAAAGGACGAGTATGCATGAAACATGATTGAAGGAATTTGTTCACTGTGTGCGCGTTCGTGTAGCGTTCGTAAACGCGTTCGAACGATAAACAGAATGTCCACGTTCATATAGCGTTCGAAGACGCGTTCGACCCGATGCATGATAAAACAGAATGCATGCGCATTCGGGTAGAGTTCGAGAACACATTCGAACGGGGGAGGGCCGAGAGCATGCGTTCGAGTAGCGTTCTTAAACGCGTTCGAACGGGGAAGGGCCGAGAGCATGCGTTCGAGTAGCGTTCGTGAACACGTTCGAAAGGGGTTACGAAAACGGTATCTGGGGTGACATGAACACATGCGCGAATATTTCTCAAGCGGTACGTGGAGTTGTATCCCAAGTACATACCGCATTACCGTCCATTCGGATTCGGCTACGGAATTTATATCTGAGTTCCATCCGATATACCACAAGAAGCAATACTCAAACATTGACATGGGATGAATGCTAGGCGATAAATAGAAAATGACTAACAAAAAGTGGCTAATACAAAATATACGACCGAAGTCGACATTTGTACGGAACCTTGCTTGCCTGATTGAGTGTATTTCACATTCAATCGAATATACCTTGTCCGACGCGGCGAAACCATTATGGTAAAGGTAGCCTTAAGGCATTTCCCTCAAATGGACGACCTTTAATCCAACGCGGTTAGCCCATGTGCATCAAGCAACAATATATGAATAAACAAAGTAATGATATGGGACCTTGTATGTCCGATTGAACAAATCTCACGTTCAATCAAATGTAACTCGTTCGGCGCGGTAAAACATCATGGTAAAGGTAGCCTTTAGGCGTTTCCCCCGAATAGAGGACCTTTAATCCAACTTAGTTAAGCCCATGCGCATCAAGCAACAATACATGAATAAACAAAGTAATAATATGGGACTTCGTATGCCTGATTGAACATATCTCACGTTCAATCAAACATACTTTGTTCGGCGCGGTAAAACGTCATGGTAAAGGTAGCCTTTAGGCATTTCCCTCGAATAGAGGACCTTTGACCCACACGATTAGCCCATGCGCACTAGATGGAAATGCATGAATAAACAAAGAAATAATATACGGGAAGTAGTTAAATAAACGGCGCGGCAAAATATTGTGGTAAAGGTAACCTTTAGGCATTTCCCTAGAATGAATGACCTTTAAACCAACGTAATTAGCCCATGCGCACTAGATTACAATGCATGAATAATCAAATAAATAATATGGGACCTCGTATGTCTGACTGGACATATCTCACATCCAATCAAACTCATGCGCACTAGATTACAATGCATGAATAATCAAATAAATAATATGGGACCTCGTATGTCTGACTGGACATATCTCACATCCAATCAAACGTACTTTGTCCGACACGGCAAAACATCGCGGTAAAGGTAGCCCTTAGGCTTTTCATCCCTCAAATGGAGGACCTTTAATCCGACGTGATTAGCCCATGCGCACTAGATTACAATGCATGAATAATCAAATAAATAATATGGGACCTCGTATGCCTGACTGAACATATCTCACATCCAATTCAAACGTATTTTGTCTGGCGCGGCAAAACATCGCGGTAAAGGTAGCCCTTAGGCTTTTCATCCCTCAAACGGAGGACCTTTAATCCAACGTGATTTGCCCATGCGCATTACATTATCAAGGCATAAGTAAATAACATGCGGAAAGTAAATGGTGGAGTAATGAACAACAGATGAACACAAGATTAGATAAAACGAAATATGTGCCGTTTCTCAAGCAGTACGTGGAGTTGTATCCCAAGTACAGACTGCATTACCGTCCATTCGGATTCGGCTACGGAATTTACGACTGGGTTTCCATCCGATATACCGCGAGAGATAGCACAAACTCATTCATCCAATAACAGTAACATACATGATCCAACAAAATACAGGCGAAGAAATAATAATAAATAACCGAAAAAGATGAACGAAAGTAAACAAATGGTGCCCTCAGGTCTTACCTTTTAAGTCACTTCTTAGAAATGCGTAACGTCGTCGCCGGAAGGGTTAATGCTTCGTAACTTTTCTGGTTTTCTGGTTCAAGAGTTTCCTTCGCTGTTCCTCTGTTTTCACTGCCGTTTTCTCTGTTTTTTGTTGTTATTTTCCTGCAGTTTGCTTCACTGTTTTGGTTGTATTTTCAAGGGCTGTTTTGTGGTGTTATTTTTGGTAAAATAGGGGACTGTTTTAGGGTTATTGGGGACTGTTTTTGAGGGCTGATTCGGTTTGGTTTTTGTGTCTGTTTTGCATGGGGTTTGCTCTCGGCAGTTTGGGTTTTGTGGGGTGTGGTGCAGTTTTGTGATGCTGTTAAGGGGCTGAGTGGCTACGTGTGGGTGTCTTATGAGTGCGTTGAGGTTTTGTTTATTTGTCCTAGTGTGGTTCACGTGGGCTGCTTGTGAGTGGCAGTTTGTTAGGCTAAGGGTTTTGTCTTGAGGGTTGAGGGGATGCTTTCACGTGATGTTTAAGGTTTGTCGTGAGGATTAGCTGAGTGGAGTGTGGCTATGCGTGAAGAGGGAGTGAGTGTGTGGGGTACGTGGCTGTTTAATGGGTGAGGAGCCATGTCTGTTTATGGGTTTTGTGTGAGGGGCGTGATCTGTGAGGTGAGGGACTGTTGTTGAAGGTTTGTGGGGTTTTATCTTTTTGTGTTTTTGGTCGGTTGAGGGCTGGTTAGTCAAGGCTTATTGTGGCTTCTTTGTGGCTTTCACGTGGGTGGTGTCTGGTTGCATGGGGTTTTAACGTGTGAGGAGGAGTTACTTTGTTGTTCATGCGTTTTTTAGGGCTTTTGATGAGGCGTGAGATGGTGTCTTTATTGTTTGTATTTGGTTATTTCACGTGGAGGGCAGGCTTGTGAGTGGCAGTTTGCTGAATATAAGGCAGAGCCTTTAAAGGCTGCTCACGTTGATGAGGGGCAAAGTGGCTGTCTATGGGGTCTGCGTGAGGGAGAGTTGTTAGGGTTTGTTGTGTTGTTTATATAGTGAGATATAAGAGAGAGAGATAGGGCTTAGGGTTTGCTTGGGTTTTCAAACTAAGGCAATAAAATTGGTGTATTTAATTATTTAAGGAAAGAATATTTATATTATTGGTGGGGGAATTTCTTTAAATTGGTAGGTGATTTATTTAAATTAGGAAGGGATTTGATTTAGATTAGATTTGATTTAATTTAATTTGATTTGATTTAATTTGTAACATGTGTTTTAATATTTTTGGATTGGGCTTTGGGCGAAATGCGCTTTTCGTGAGTTGCGAGGGTTTTGGGCCGATGCTAAGATTTTAAAATAGGGATTAATCGAGCAAGCCTGAGGCCAAACAAACTAATGATATATTTATTCCTTGAATTTCCCTTCCGACGTCCATTTCCCGCGACTTCCGCAACTTATTGGGTAGTGCCTCCATGCGAGGGTCATCATCGGGCTTTTATGTAAAAATACAGTGTCTACAGCAGGGAGCCCCTGCCCTAAAAAAAATGCCAGCATAAAAAAAAAAAAAATATAAATTCCTAATATATACATAATAACGGTAATAAAACGGTTATATTTAGAGACATTTTTGTATCAAAAAAATTCTAAAACTCTATAAATATGATTCATTTTTCATTATTTCAACACACCAAATTCTCAAGTCTCACAATTCCTACAATTCTCTTTCTCTCAATCTTAATTCAATTAGTTATTATCATTCGCCATTAGTCAATTTTCTTATTTTTCTTACTTATTTCTTAAACGAAAAATGGCAAGCTCATCTGAGAACATCATGTCAAATATGCCAACCCAAGAGAGTGGCCCTAATGTCGGTGCACAATCACGGAGAAGAGAAGTTAAGGCTCGTTCCTCGGATGTTTTCAGAATTCATTTTCATTTAGAAAAATTAAACGATGACAGTTCAAGAGCGATTTGCAACTATTATGGGGTTACCTACAAATTTTCTGGTGGATACGGCTATATGATCAAGCACCTGGAAAGACATCATTCGGTTGAACTTGGAATTGATACGACACAAACTTAAATGGCCAGATACGCATCATCTAGTAGAGGTACGAGTGCTGTAGATTTATTTAAATATTATGATAAAAAAAATAGAGAATAATTTGTGAAATTAACTTGTATGGCACATCTTTTTTTAAGCTTTGGTGAAAAAATTCATTTTACTAATTACGTGCATAATGCTTTAAATCCTTCTGCATGTAGAATGACTCGAAACACAACAAAACGTCATGATGGTAAAATTATTTTAAATGAAATATTTAAAGAGATGAAAGGTCGTATTTCTATATATTCTGATATTTGGAGTGATCATTGGCAAACACATTCATACATGGTGTGACTTGTAATTAGATTGATGCATCATTTACCATGCAAAAATGACTTATTGCATTTAGTGTTTTTGATGACCAACATACTGCACAAAATATTTATAGAATGATGAAGGTAATTTTTGATAAATATGATTTAGTAGATAAAATTTTAACAATTAGATTTGATAATGCATCTGCAAATACTGCATCCATCAATGATTTAAAATCCTTATGTTAACCAAATTTAGGGGGTTGATTTTTTCATATTCATTGTACATGCATGTTCTTAACTTATGTATTCAAGACGGTCTAAAATTATTATCACATTTTTTTGATCCTATTAAAATGACACTTAATTGTATTTGGTCATATTCTCAAGTTAGGAGAGAATGGACGAAGTTTTGTAAAATAAATAGTATTAAACCGATTAAATTTTCAAGAGATGTTCCAACACGTTGGAATTCAACTTATTTTCTTTTATGTCAAGCATTTCAATACAAAGATGCATTATGTAGTTTTTTTTTCTCAACATGTTTAAAATGTCACACTTTATCCTAGTTAATGGGATATTTGTGAAAACATTTTAGATATTTTAAAATTTTTTAATGAAGCTACTTTAACTTTTAGTGGTGTTTATTATCCAACAACACATTTATTTTTCTTGAAAGTTTGAATATTGTTGGTGCTCTCGATGAAAATGCTGAAAGTAGCGATCCTAATGATATTATTTTGTTAGAAGCCATTACTGTTATGAAGGTAAAATGATTGAATTATTTTTTAGAAATTCCTTTACTTAATCTTATTGCTGCTGTTTTTTATCATAGATTTAAATTAAAAGGTTTGAATGGTGCTTTATAAGCTTACTATGGTTATTAAGGAATATTAGATGAAATTGATATTATAAGAATGATAACAAAATTAAGAAATGATTTAATTGAGTTATTTAATGATTATATTGTAAGATATAACTTAGGAACATTAGGTGAATCTAGTAGTAGCGAACCGGTAATTCAAACAAGACTTAGCGCATGGGATCGTTGGTTATTGCAACGAAATAAAAAAGCTAGGGATACGACAACTAATAACCCCGAATTAGATAATTATTTATCTACAAATTTCGAGTTTCATACTGAAAGTTTAGTTAGTAAAAATTTTAAAATCCTTGACTGGTGGAACCGACATCAAAATATATATCATGTTTTATCAATTATTGCTAAAGAGATATTGGCAGCACCTATTTCCACCGTTGCGGTTGAGCAAGCCTTCAGCTTGGGAGACAATATATTGGAAGCTAGACGATCTTCATTACATCCAAGCACTCTAGAAGCAACAGCTTGTGTGGATGATTGGACTCGAGC
Organism: Zanthoxylum bungeanum; assembly: GCA_019454045.1. Classification (NCBI taxonomy): domain Eukaryota; kingdom Viridiplantae; phylum Streptophyta; class Magnoliopsida; order Sapindales; family Rutaceae; genus Zanthoxylum; species Zanthoxylum bungeanum. The sequence goes on from SKCR01036673.1 coordinate 43,237, forward strand.
TGATCTGAGACAACAATAAGATGCCCCAATGATTTTGAAGATTTGTTCGATAATGCATATGCAACAATAAGTGCAAGTGGAACCGGAGCTGAAGGATCAACTGATAATGATGATTGATAATTATAAAATTGTAAATTTACAAAGGGGAAATATCTTAAAATTGTAATGGAATTACGTGAGCTTTGATTCCTCTCACCCATGGAGGATACGTAGGCAACTTAAATTTTTAAAAATTTAAGCTCAAGTTCTTCAATGTAATAATTTTATTTATTTATTAAATTAATCTCATTTATTTTAATTTATTTTCGAAATAAAAAAGGATTTGAACCGAACCAGAACCGGACCGGACCGGGCGATTCCGGTTCGGTTCAAGGTTCCGGTTCCACACTTGTGGAACCGGAAATCGACCGGTTCGGTTCGATTCCGAACCGGAACCGAACCGCCGGCCGGGTCTACATTTATGAATCACTATATGCCAACTATCAATTTTGGCCCATTAGGCCCAATTAAATTATATAAGGCCCAAACGTTATATTATGGAAACGATTTAAGCCCAATTGGATCCAACCCAATTATCCAAAATCATATTTGGCCAACAAAGCCCATTAGCCCAAATACAACCAAATTAAATTAACATAATATTCCAAATATTACATTAATCCATTAAAGTATAATTAACATAATTAATTAATTAATCTAATATTTCCAAAACATTAATTAATCTAATTAATCATGTTTTACTTTCAATTCATGTCCAACACAAATTGAAGCAAAATCAATTCATCCAACATGCTTCATACTCACGGCAATATGCAAGAAATAACATCCAATTTTGATTTCAATCCAATTAAATCAATAATTAACATTTATTTATGCAAATAACACATCCAATTGTCAAATTTCCAAAAATCACCATGAGTTTATCTAGGTACATGTTCGGCCAAGGCAGTGAATTAGGGAAATTTTGATTCAATCAATTTTTCACAAATCCAACAATGTATAACTCTAAGTCATCATCATATAACAACAACCAAACACTCAATTTAGAAATTTACATGCTCCAAGCAAAATCCCCAAATTAAAGTTAAGAACCATAGAATTCAAATCAAGTTTAAAAGGCTCTAAATATCATTGTAGGTGTCCTACACATGCCACAAGATCTCTAAACAATGATTTGTGTGTGAATAATCCAAGTTAAGTTACGGAATACTTATATTGGTTGGTAGAGAAATTTCAAAAAAAAATTTGGATGATGAAGCTCCAAGCTTTGATTTGTTGTTTCCAACTCTTGAGTGAGTTTCTCTATCACATTGATTCAACTCTCCAAGTGCTAGCTTGAATAATTTTTGAAGAAAAATTTTCTCTCCAAGAGAGAGCAAGAATCAACAATGCTTAGAGGAAGAGAGATGTGAATAGTGTTTCTAAAACTTAGTTGGTTTGTGAAGTAAATGTCACATTTAAGTAAGCCAACCACTTCCATCAATGAGTGACATTTGATGTAAGTCATGAGTCCCACCCATTTAAATTCCAAATTTAAGTTGACTTACACAACACATAACTTAGCTTGGGCTCGGGTTCGTTTAATCCGATTAAACGAATTTCCCGTCGCTTGATAATTAAATCCAATTTAATTAAATAATTAATTCGTTCGCTTGATTAAAATCCAATTATAATTCCGCATTGAAATCCAATTTCAATTAATATATCCAATATATTATTTTAGCCGAAATAAATAATTAAATAGAAAAAATCAATTTAACTATTAAATTTATTTTACCGATTAATTCCAAATCAATCGCGTTCTCTATTCTTTACGAATTAATCGCAGATTAATTCTTGCCGTAATTAATCCCAGATTAATTTCTCTCTCATAATTAATCTCAGATTAATTATGTTCGAGTCAAATGTCATTGGTGAATCTTTGGGAAGCGACACAAGAGATTCCTGGATATGTTGGCAGTAAATACTAAATACGGTCATCAGACTATCCGAACACGTGCGTACCCCGTACCACGTTCTCACCGATTTACAAGACATGGTTGACTTCTAGCAAAACACCATGCCCACCTAATTTTCCAGAAATATCACCTGAGGAATATTATCTGTATCAGGCGTAGTAATATAATTTATTTGCGTAATACGATCCGGTATCAGATGTCACATGCTAGGCTTAGGGCTGGCGATGTGTCTGCCCCGTACGAAGCATATATCGATCTCGCGTAACTAATCTCTGTAATCGGATAATCATGACCTAGTCATACTATCCCGATAGCTGTAGCATTTAAGAGTACTAGTTCTGTATTTCGTGTGACCATCATCTTCATATGACTAAAGTGATACTCCCATCTTGACATCACATCCAATACACTACGATTTTCAGTAAATCCAGCAGAGCCGTACACAGAACCTGTTAAAGCTCCAGACGACCAATATCAAAGTAAACTGATTGTCGCAAGTATTAGCGACGTAAGTCTCACGTTAAAGATCACATACACCTACCCTGATTCAGATTCTCATAGACACATAGTCATACTACCAATGAGATTCCGAGTGGGTCTATCCAGAGCGAAGCTGTTCCCGGTCCAACGGCTAATAGAACCTCTTATCACACTTGCATGGTGTTGTCTTGTGTTGCGTGAATTGTGTTTCCACTTGAAGTTTTTTTAAAAAAAAATCATTTGAGAGTTTTAATATGGTATATTCTTACTGGAAACTAATAGGATATAATTCTATAGTGAAGACAGGCTGTTTGTTTTACCCTTAATGTGTTTGGACTTTGTCAAATAGTACACTGTATTTCTGATGTGATTAGATGATCCATAAGTGATACATAAAACATGTTGGTTTTGCTAGCGTTCTGTAATCTTTCTCCATCTCATGTGAACACTTTTTTTTTTTTTTTGATTCTTACTGGTGCTTCTTAAGGGACTAGTTTGTTGTTTCTAGATAGCAAGCACCATTTAGAAGATACCTATGAATCATTTCTATATTCAATGGTGTTTTATTTATCTGAATTAGGAACTTGGCTGGAGAAATTGCACAAGAGTATGCAAAGCGACAGGTTAGAACTCTAACTCTCTTTTGGTATATTATTTAGTTTCTAGAGGTTCAAGCATCTAAAACTTTGTTTCACATTTTTTATATTTCTGAATGTCATCATGTTATCCGGTATGTCTGTTAACTTGATTGATTTTGTTCAAGTTTGTTGTTGGTTTTCATAATTCATGAGCAGCGGAAATCGTGTTCGGTAACAGGAAAAATTAATTTTACATGAACAATCAAAACCGGATCCGTATTTTCTAGTATATTAATAATAAATTATTTAGAACTCAAGTAAGAAAATATACATGCAGATCTGAATATCTTTGTAAATCGATTCTTTGAACCACGATCTTCCTCGTCTATCTCCTCACCTCCAACGACACGTGTGGGCGTGAAAGTAATTACGAAGAATACTCTAATTTATTAAGGATCCGTGTACTCAGCACATGAGACGAATCCTGGATGCTGTTTCCTTTTGATTTTCTCTCAAATCAAACTTAAGAAAAAATCAAAGAAAAACTATTTTCCCTTTTTTTTTCTTTACCAGCCTCGTTTTGTTTGTTGTTGCTTTATTTGTTTTGTTCAAAAATCTCAATTTCAAAACACAATAAAAACTACAACTCACTTTTTCTTTTTTCTTTTTTTTTTTTTTTGCATTTTATAAAGAGGATTTGTTTTCTATTTGATTAACTTTGATCAAAATCAAATTCTTATTAAGCAAATCCATTTAGGATTTAATTTTAATTTTCAAAATCAAAATAAAATCCTTTAATATTTATCTAATAATTTATCAAAGATAATTCATTAAAATAAATTATCAAAATTTCAACTTTTGAAATATTATCCTTTTAAATTAAAATTTAATTAATCAAATTAATAAATATTAATTTTCATAAATTAATAAATATACATAATCTATTAATAAATATATTAAGACAACATTTGTCATAATTTCCAAACATGAGCTATATGGAATAATTAGAGTGTAAAATAATTCATAATTATTTTAAATAATTCTCAACTATTTTTCTTCGTAATTATAATCGTTCGAACAGTGATAGAAGACGACGAGGGGACCGATGGACCTATAATTCTAAGCTCCAATAATTCGTCGTCGATTAATTATAAACTCTTTTATTAATCAAACGAAATTATTAATTCTGGAGTAACTCCACTAAATACCCAGAATTGCACTCTCAGAATTATAGAATTAATTACTCAAAGTATTCGTCCATTGATATAGTCATTACCTATGCAGTGATCCTCCATAACAGATTCGTAAAGGAGCTAGGTATAAAAAATCCGTTAACCTCTCCAATTACATCTTTATCATTGACTTCCATTAGTTCTCAAGTGAACAATTAATTCATAACTTTTATGAATTTGCGCGCTAATCGTTCAGGTCCTGAACTAACAAACAAGAGAATCTTATGAACGGATTTCATTATATCAAGTTAGCATTCCCAGCTATTTCATCAACTCATTCCCAAAATACAAGGTTTACGAAATGTAATAAATACAAAACCATACCGAGTAAATTAAAGAATAAATTAATATGATATAGGAGTCTGCTAAATACAATGAATTAAGATCATCACATATATGACCATCATTATGATAAAATTGATGTTCTTTATTTAACGGAAATTATTAGAACTTTTCAATTTTATCTGGTCCTGTCCAATATAATCTTATTATATAAAACACATTCATTTTTATGTCTCTACATAATATAGTCTGGATAGAACTATACCATTCATAATGGAATGAACTGTATTTATGACTTTGGATTTGAAGATTCCCAACTTCAAATCATAGTCATGGACAAATTTTGATTATTACTCTTTAAATTTATCCATGCATATATGTGTAACATTTTACATACACATATATGTTTAATTTAAAGCTACATAAATAATCACGGAATTTTCATGAATTTTATAAAGCAAATCAAAATGCATACATGGAATAAAATAGAATCATAATTTATTAATCAATCATGTTTCGAACATATTTGCTTGTCGGGCATACAAATCCCAACAAACTCCCACTTGCCCTAAAGCAAATGAGACATGTCTCTAATCCCCAATCCTTCTAGATGCCCCTCAAAACTCTTTGCAGGTAGCGTCTTGGTAAAAGGATCGGCTAGATTGGAATCTTCAGAACAGTCACGTCTCCGCGTTGCACAATGTCCTTAATCACATGATATTTCTTCTCAATATGTTTTGATCTCTTATGGCTTCTTGGTTCTTTGGAATTAGTCACTGCACAACTATTATCACAATAAAGTGACAATGGCTTGTCCATATATGGAACCACTTCCAGATCGGTAAAAAACTTTCGCAGCCAAACCGCTTCTTTGGCAGCTTTACAAGCAGCCATATATTCGGCTTCCATAGTTGAATCAGCAACACATGATTGTTTGATGCTTCTCCAAACTACAGCTCCCCCACCAAGAGTGAACACTGATCCAGATATCGACTTTCGATCATCTGTATCTGATTGAAAATCAAAATCAGTATATCCAATCGGAATCAAATCCCTGCCAGAATAAACAAGCATATAGTTCCTCGTTCTCCATAGATACTTGAGAATATGCTTAACTGCTACCCAATGATCTAATCCTGGATTTGACTGAAAACGACTAACTATTCCCACTGCATAGCATATATCAGGTCTTGTGCATAGCATAGCATACATCAAGCTCCCTACTACCGACGCATATGGAATCTGTCTCATATCTTATTCCTCTTGGGGTGTCGAAGGACACTGCATTTTAGAAAGAACAACTCCATGAAGGAAAGGTAAGTTACCTTTCTTGGAGTTTTGCATTGAATATCTAGCAAGCATCTTGTCAATATACAATGCCTAAGAAGACGGATCCCAAGAATGTAACTTGCTTCTCCCAAATCTTTCATTTGGAATTGTTCAGCCATCCAAGCCTTTACGTCTGATAATAGTTCTACATTATTCCCAATAAGTAGAATATCATCAACATAAAATATTAGAAAGACCACTCGCTTGTCCTTTATGAATTTATAAACACAAGATTCATCAGGATTTTGGATAAATCCATAAGATTTGATCGCCTCATCAAATCTCATGTTCCAAGATCTGGACGCTTGCTTAAGTCTATATATAGACCTTTGCAACTTGTAAACCTTTTGCTTTTCGTTCTTGCTTATAAAACCTTCTGGTTGCACCATATAGATGGCCTCTTCAAGATAGTCATTCAAAAAGGCTGTCTTGACATCCATCTGCCAAATTTCATAATCATAATGAGCAGCAATGGAAAGCAAGATTCGAATGGACTTCAGCATGGCTACTGGTGAAAAAGTTTCCTCATAGTCAACTCCTTCTTTTTGGGTATAACCCTTTGCCACTAGCCTTGCTTTAAATGTCTCTACATTACCGTCCACTCCCCTTTTTCTTTTGTAGATCCATTTGCACCCTATAGGATTTACTCCTTCATGTAGATCTACAAGCTCCCAGACTGAGTTGGAATACATGGATTTCATCTCAATTTTCATAGGCTCAAGCCATTTCTCTTTGTCATGATCTTCCATTGCACATATATATGTTAATGTGTCATCTTTTCCATCATCAGTGATAGCAACTTGTGCTTCACCATCTTGTCTATATTGAGAAGGTAGTCGTACTATTCTCCCACTACGACGAGGTGGTAAGATGTTCTGACTCGAAGATGTGGTCTCCTTGCTTTGTGGAACAACAATCCTAGCAGGTTGTTGACTGATCTCATCAGATTTTAATTCCTCCAAGACTATCTTGCTTTGAGGTTTGAAGTCTGTCATATAATTATATTCAAGAAACGTGGCATTTATCGACACAAACACCTTGTTTTCTCGAGGATTATTAAACTCACCTCCCCTTGTGCCTTTTGCATATCCTACAAAGAAAAAACTTCAGAACGTATTTCCAACTTTGTTGTCTTACCCATTAGCACGTATGCTAGGCACCCCCATATACGAAAGTGACTCAAACTGGGTTTGTGGCCACTCCATAACTCTAAAGGTGTTCTAGGTACTGACTTAGATGAAACCACATTCAAAATGTAGGTTACTGTTTGTATAGCATACCCCCAAAACGATTTTGGAAGTGAAGAATAACTCAACATGGAACGAATCATGTCGAGTAAAGTTCGAGTTCTCCTCTCAGCTATACCATTTTACTGAGGTGTACCAGGTGCAGATAGTTGGGATAAAATCTCATACTCTAATAGGTGATCTTTGAATTCATTATCAAGGTATTCACCTCCTCGATCTGATCGAAGGCACTTGATTGATTTACCTAATTGTTTTTCCATTTCGATTTGGAATTCTTTAAACTTTCCAAAAGTTTCAGACTTATGTCTCATTAGGTAAACATAACCATATCTAGAGTAATCATCAACAAAAGTAACGAAATACTCATAACCACCTCTTACTTATGTAGACATAGGTCCACAAACATCTGAATGTATAAGCTTCAGTGGTTCTTGGGCACTATTGCCTTTTGCAGAGAAAGATCTCTTTGTCATCTTACCTTCAAGACATGATTCACAGACTGGTAGAGTACCAACATTTAGTTCTCTTAAAGGACCATCCTTTACAAGCCTATTTATCCTGTCAAGATTTATATGACCAAGTCTTAGGTGCCATAGATATGTGTTATCAGTGTGAGAAATCTTTTGTTCTTTGTTTTTGGCAATGCAACTTTGAACATTTCAGCATTCAATAATGAATTAAAATTGGGCCTTATTACATAGAGCCCATTTTCAATAAAACCAGAACAAATATTCAAACCATTTCTTGAAATAACAACTGATTTATTATCAAAAGAAACTGAATAACATTGTTCATAAAGTCGAGAAACTGAAATGAGGTTTCTAGTAAACCCCGGTACGAAATAAACATTATTCAAAAATAAAAATTTTGTTCTCAACATAAAGTTTTATTTGTCCAACTGCTGATGCTGAAACTAAAGCGCCATTCCCAACTCTCAAAGTAAAGTCCCCATCAGCAAGTCTTGTGTAAGAATCAAGCTTCTGTAAGAAACAACAAATATGATTAGTCGCTCCTGAATCAATTTCCAGGGTGATAATCATTTTCAACTAAACAAGATTCAGTAACAAGTAAATCTAATTTACCTTTCTTTTTATGTTTCAGCTCTTCGAGATACTTCTTGCAGTTTCTCTTCCAATGCCCATCAATTCCACAATGGAAACATTTTCCTTTTGGTTTTTTCTGGGTGGAGCCATTCTTATTTCCTTGACTGTTGTTTGGCTTGTTCTTTTTGCTGTGTTCCCTGCTGTTTTCTCAGTTCCTGAACTCTTACCTTTATTCTTATTTCTCTCTTCTCTTCTTTAGAGATAGTTAGAGTTAGAAGGTTCAGCAACATTTGCTTCTCCTTTTTCTCCACAGAAATAGACTCAAAAGTAGTGAGTTCGTTAAGCAATTCAGTCAAATTATAACTCAGCTTATTCATGAAGTAATTGCTTTTGAACTGAAGAAATTGTGGGCTAAGGCTTTCTAAAATCATGCCCACTTGTGTGCCTTCATCTATGGTAGCCCCATTGATTTCTGCCTCATGAATAGTACTAATCATCATTAGCACATGCTCACGAACAGGAGTTCCAGCTTTCATTTTGCAGTTCATGACTTTCTTGACTGCTTCATGTTTAGCTTGATCAGAGGGTTTGCCAAACATGCCTTGTAGAGACTCCATTATCTCATAAGCAGTCTCTGTCTTTTCGTGCTTTGTGTTAAGCACGTCAACATGGCAGCAAGCAAATAACAACGAGCTTTGTCATTTGCTCGAATCCAATTTTCATAGGCATCTTTGATGTTTTTTTGGCATTCACAGATGGTTCTGGAGGACATTCCTCCATCAGGACAACTTCAGGTTATCCAGCACAAGAATTATATTCTATTTTTTCTTCCACTTAGCAAAGTTATCACCAGTTAATTTTTCAGTAGCAAGCAGTGTAGGATTGGATTTGACATATTTCTGAAATCATTAAAAAAATATTCTAAATTATTCCATGCATAAAATTCAAAAAGAAATTTGACATAGTAATCATGATGCATGATGCATATGCAAAACACTAAAATATATATGCACTACTATAGCCTCGGAAAATTTAATAAGCATATTATGTTGCCTTAGGGTCGATCACAACACCTTATTAAAATGGAGACAATCTCAATTAATAAATTTTTTCAAAATATCTCATATTTTCAAAATTTATTAATAACCGATTTTTGGTCTAAATATAATTAACACTTTTAACTATATTTATATGAGTGTAACCCACCGTTTTGGATCCTTAAAATTTAACTCATAACTACTACCTTAGGGTAAGTTAATTATGAAACACATTTTATAAATCCTATCATAAGAAGTACAACCTTGAAATTAACCTAAACAAACACTCTCCTTAGGGAGGATGAACCTAAAGTCATCACGAAGCCCCACTTAGATTTCACGATGTTGCACTAATGGTGGAGACCAAAGGATGTTTTGACAAACTACCCGCTCTCACTCATTATTTTAAGTTTGGTGATTTTATATGTAAAACATCTAATGTTTTGTAAACTTAGCGGAAAAAGACCAAGAAATCAAAATTAAAAGTCTTTAATTACCAAATTAATTGTTTCATAATAAAATTACCCGCTTTACTTATAAAACTTAAATTCATTATGAAACATCTAAGTTATTCATGATAAACAATTTATTATAAATACTTAGAACTGTATTTTGTGACATTACAAATTTTAACGATTTAAAATTAATTCACAAATTTTAATTAATCGACTAATCAATAAAAATACTAAAATAGTTTTTAATCAAATTATAAACTATTTACTATCATAAATAAATTTACGAAAATGCACATGTATGTATGGCATGTTATAATGCAAGAGTAGGCATTGTGCTAATTCTATATGTTATTTAAAATATGCATGAGAATAAACATTTTATAATTCACACAAAATAAATAAATTGGATATTAACCGGGTTGACAATTTGGGTATTTCTAAAATTACAACAAAAAAAATAAAAAATAAAAATTACATTAATTTCAAATCTGAAAAAAAAATATAATAATATTTCCAAGTAAAAAAAAAACTTTTTTTTTAATTAAAGCATTGACGCATAGTGGGCAATCTAAAATTGCCACTGTGCGGCAAACTGCTGCACAACATCAGCGAGACTGCTGCAGGTGCAGCAGCCTCACTGCTGCTAGTGCAGCATGAGGCTGCTGTTCTTGCAACAGTGCACTACAGCAGTCTCACTGCTGCAGTGCAGTAACCAAAAAAAATTTGGAAAAATAATTATATTTTGCGTCTGTAACATCCCGCCTAAGCAAGGATGCTACCGGCAGGAGACAGGCAAATCCTGACTCCATAAGCCTCTAACTCTACCGAAATTTCGGCATGACCTCTGCTAAAATTGAGCAACCTGGATCAAGTTCAGCTCCGCAATACAACCTAAATGGCCCAACACTAATAATATACGCCAAATCAATAAACTCAAGACATAATAATTGGGCTCCGTGCCAGAGAGTACGTATAAATAAAAACTTTTACAAACTTAAACCTATACAACTAAACTGACAAATAACTCAATTACTTTACAATTAAACTCATAAACGACTTGACTCATACCCACCCAAGATCTGGTGACTGGCTGACTGCAACGCTGCTACCCGTCTCCTCAAGATCTGATATATGTGGTCGATCGATCGGATCACCAACCTGCAAAACTCAAAACACTTGCTTTCGCTGCGCTACTCTGATATCTTATTACTTTCCTTACTTAATCCTCTACTAGTTCCAATTCAGACTCTTACTATAGTTATTTTTCTTTTATCACATTGAAATATCATCAAATCGGATCTATAACATATTCATTCTTTCAAGCATTCATCACACTATTATTTATGATAGAATCTTCCTATGTAAACATACTACTCACACAACATTGACCAATTATACATATAAGTGTGCTAATGCTATCATGCATCATGTCAACTATGTGCAACTTAAATGATTTCTAGGATATATATATGGCCAATATGCATAACTTATGAATTAGATTTTACTTAATTATGCCATGCATAATGAAAATATGTTTTAAAAATCTTTCTGAAACTGTTTTTTGAAAATTGCTTTCTGATTTTCTTTATAAAACTTGTCTTTCTGAAATACCGTTTTCTAAAAACTGTTCATCTGGAAACTATTCTACTGAAAATTGTTTTAAAAAAACTGAAGTTTCTATTTGAAATCTGTTCCTCTGAAAACCGAAAGCTGTATCTGAAAACTGAAAAACTTTCTCTGAGTTCCGTGTCTTTGAAAACTATTTTCTGGAAATCTGATATTTCAGAACTTCTTTTCTGAAAACTGATATCTGAGTGCCTGTAGAAAAACTGACGTATGGAGACGTTACGTATCGACGTCCCCCCATACGCCGTAGAGCCAGATATGCAAACCCATGACATTGGGGGCGTTACGTATCGCCGTCCCCCAAAGCATGTCATACCTGCCCTGAAACTGGTGGTCTTGGGGCGTTACGTATCGCCGTCCCCCAAGTCACAACTAGAACTGGGGGTGCGGATCTATGCTACCACCCAAGCTCAAACTGGATCTAGGGGCGTTGTGAATCGCTCATCCCCTTAGCCCGGCTCGAGGATCTGAGAGCGTCCCCTCAGTCCTCCACATGTGCACATGTCTCTGAATCCGTCAATTCCACTGTACTCTAGTTACATACTGGGGTGAGGTTTTACCTCATGCCCCGAAAATATAAAACCATAATCTGTATTGCAAAACTATAAAACATTTTCTGAACTACATTTTCTTTTAAAAGCATTTGAAATATTTCTTTTAAAATACTTTGAATTTCGAAATCCTTCATAACTTTCAATTTCCTGAAAATCATAAAACACATAACTGCTTATGATAATATGCATTGACACTTCTAAAGTTTAAATCTATAAACACTTAATTATTCATTTCTCTTTATGAAAATCTTAATGCATAACATGTATATACATTTCTTATACTTCCATATATCCTAGTTATGCTTTCTTATGTATCTATATATTATCATGTATGTTCGTTCATATGTCCATGCATACCTATAATTAATGACATACGAATTCTAATTTTCTCATGCTCCCATCTAATAATTATCTTATGATCTATATGCTTAACTAACATACAATCGTTTTGTAGAAAATATACGTAGGTTTAGACATGTAAAATTATAATTCCATATTTATAATAAAAAGTTATTAATCTCACAAATTTTGTCTTATACATCCATTCAAAAGACAACCTCAATTATAACAAGGTTGCCCGTATTTTTCATTTCATTAATAAACATCAACACCATGAAGATACATAAACTAGTCAAAGTCAGATCAGCAGCAGATCGCCCCTTTTTTTTTTTTTTTATATGTAAGAAATAGATTAAAATGTCATTTCATACTTAAATCCTCTACATCTTCTATTCAACGAAAAAATCTCAAGCATTTATTTACTCAAGTCCGCTAATTATTTGCTCGAGATATTAATCAAGAACAAAGTATAGAATTTCCCCAACAACATCACAGGCTTTGATATACTAATTCATCCCAAGCAGCCTGTTACTAATAAAGAATGGATTTTTCCAGCATTTGTTACGTATCAAAAGGTGAAGAAACTAGTTAAAAAGTCATAAGTTGGTTTATGATAAGACAAAGAAGCTTGGGGTGGTAAGCACGAAGTAACAATTGCAGGACAGAATTGGCATGTGTATCAAATTGACGAGTGTGTGCGCTTAGACCCCTCAATCCGCATAAATTTTTCAAGAAGAACCGTAGAAAGTGATGCAAACAGCAATAAGAGGATGTCTCCTATCAACAATAATTAAACATTTTTTATACAACAAAGCAAAGTAATAATATTAAAAACATAAAATTCTTTTAGAGAATAATCACAAGGTATTCATTTTCAGCAATCTGGAAATAATATTGAAATGTCCCGGACAAGCCATCAACTTAAATTAAAAATTATCTCCAGCCTCTGTTCTCCTACATGTGACATTTTGGTTGTTGGGCAGTTATGAAAACAGCATTTTTCAGGGACCATCTGAACAAGTTCTTAATTGACGATTAGTAACCTTAAGTACCATATATTTCACATTAACCAAGGACATACTTCATTTAAAAGGTTACTGAAAGTATCTACAAGCAATAGCGACAAGGAATCTCTATACCCAAGAGGGGGGTGAATTGCGTTATCGCTACAAATGCGGAATTATAAAATCTTTACCGATTTTAAGCTCTTATTACCAAGGGGGGACTTAAGACAATTTTCTCTATTCTAATTAATAGCCTATAAGCAAGTTTTCTATTCAATACTACAAATATAAATAAACTTGCAAATAAGTAAAAGTTAAGGGAAAGAGAAATACGACACCGAGATTTATAGTGGTTCGGCCAACCGTGCCTACGTCCACTCCCCCAAGCCTCGCTTGAAGATTTCCACTAGAATCGAGTTTTCCTTCGTTCACTCGTAACCAAGAGTTTTCCGCAAAGGCGTACTCCGAACCTTTTACAACTTGAGTTTTGTTCGTAGGTGCACTCACAACCTTTACAACTTACCCAACCAAATGGGATTTCACATATCACAAGTGTTTTGATAAAGAAGAATTAAAACACACTTGAGCACTCACAAATATAAAGAAGATTGTGTGAGTTGCAAACCCAAGTGTTATAAGCTCACTAAATGTAATGAAGATGTGTGTGAGCTTGGATGAGTGTTTAAGATATGAAGATTTAAAACACTCTTGTTTTTGCTTTCTAAGAAATGATATGAAGGTGCAAGAGATTGGCAAAAACGAATTTGGGACTCATTTATATAGAAAATGAAAATTGTCCCTGCAGTTACTGTTGAGACCGGTATGGAAACCGGTATGGTACCGGTATGCCGGTCTCCAACGGATATATTACCGTTGAGAGAAACTAGCCGTTAGACCGTTATGAAACCGGTATGAGGACCGGTATGGTACGTGCCGGTTTCAGTGTTTGCACAATGAAGAGCTAGACCGGTATGGAGACCGGTTTAGGTCATGCCGGTTCCAGTAAGGGAACTAGCCGTTGGGAAGACCGGTATGGAGACCGGTTTGTAGTATGCCGGTTCCAGTAAGTGTGCAGGCAGGCCATGGATACACCGGTTTAAAGACCGGTAAGGGGACCGGTAAGGTCCATGCCGGTTCCAATGAGCTTGCCTTAGTACTAAAATGCAGATATGAAGGTTTTAATGCATTTTGTATATGAGCCTAATGCATCTAAGTGAATGTGCATGATCCCTATGAGCTTATACACTTGAATATTACAATTCACATTACAATTTAAATCCTAAGCTAAGACTTCGCAATATATTCTTCAATTTGCCGCAAGTCTTCACATTCTCGCTCTTCACCTCATATGCTTCGACACTTTTTGTATTGCTTCGTGTTTGTACGTCGAAGTCTTCTTTTACGTTGACGTAATCAAAATCTATTTATGCGACCAAGTCGCCAACAATCTCCCCCTTTTTGATGATGGCAATCCTTTAAAACTTGTTGATACTTGTGAGCTTCTTGGAGTCCAAATTTGACAATTTTGCTCCCCCTCAATGTGTGATTGTCTTCAAAATAGCTCTATAAGACTTAGACAAACACATTAGTACATTTACTCCCCTTAATCCAAGGGTGAGGGTAAAACAAGTTTTAATCTCATTTCTAATGATTTCTCCCCCTTTGACAATATCAAAAAGTGGAGAAGCAAAATAAAGTTCTAAGATGAGATACCAATAGAAAGTTAAGTACTTGCCCAAACACTTTGTATGCTTTTAAAAAATATTTAACCAATATAAAATATGCATACATATACAAAGAGGAAACGATACCAATATTTCCGTGAATACGAAGATTACCCATTACCGTTGCGATTACTCATTTCTTTGAGCCTTTGGGATCAATTTTTAAATTCTCTTTAAGGATCCATTCCCAAAGCTCCCCCTATAAATTTATCAATTGCACTTTGGTACCCAAACTTTCTTGGGTCCATTGGGGTTAGTTTTGATCCCTTGAGGAATCCATGCATTCTTAATCACATTCTTGTACATGCATTCAAAAATTTTATGTCCCTTTTCATTACATGCATGACATGTGACTTTTTCATTCATAACATTCTTAGCATGAGAATTGGATGCCTTAACAAAATAGTTCTTTAAAATTTTTCTTTTAATATAAGGCCTATATCCTAATCATTCTCTTTTAAAAGCACATTTTTGGGATCCAATAAGCATATTAAAATTTTTATGTCCCAATGTGAATTTGCTAAGTATGTTTTGCAAATTTTCAATCTTAGAATTTAATAAGACATTTTCATTCAAAATAGAATTGTAATCACATGTCTTAGAGCTAGATGGCATATTAGATATGACATTTTCAAGTTCTAGCTTTCTCAATTTTAAACATGCATTTTCATCGTCTAAGCATGCAATTTCCTTTTCATGTTTGGCCTTTAAGCAAATAATCTCATTATCTAAAACATGAATTTTATCCATACAACATGCATGTTCATTTTTAAGTATAGCATGCTCATTTTTAACTAATTTCAATTTCTTTTTAAGCATATCACACAATTCTTTTAACTTATTAAAAGCATTAAGTAAATCATTATAGTCTTGAGAATTGTGTACCTCTTCCTCTTCGCTTTCAAAGTGGAGGCTCTCATCCGTGATGGCCATGAAGGCTAGATTTGTTCTTTCTTGAACCTCTTCTTCTTCCTCGGATGAGCTAGAGTCACTGTCACTCCAAGTTGAAGTTGCTTTCATTGCCCTTTTCTTTGATTTTCCTTTCATTTTCCTCAATGGAAAATCGGTAGCTATGTGACCCGGTTTACTGCATTCATAACAAACAATTTTTTTATTTTTCCGCGGCCATTTTTCTTCATTCTTTTCATCCGTCTTTGATTTTCCCTTTTGCTTTACGGATTTGAGGAGCTTCTTGAAATTCTTGTTTATTTGAGCCAACTCGTCATCACTGTCATTATCACTTGAGCTTGAGCTTGAGTCGTCTCGTTTTCTCGCTTTTAAGGCTAAGGACTTTCTTGTCTTTTTCTCATCTTCCTCCCTATCCATCTTGATTTCCATTTCATACTCTAGCAATTTGCCGACCAAATCATCCATCTTCAATGTGTTTATGTCATTCGCTTCTCTAATGGAGGAGGTATAGCTTATAAATTCCTTTGGGAGTGATCTTAAAATTTTCTTCACTTGATCGGATGTCCCAATGGCTCTTCCCAAGGCTCCCAAATGATTGATGATGACTGTAAATCTCGAAATCATGTGATCAATATCTTCTCCGGATTCCATCTTGAAATTATCCAATTCGCACATAAACTGGTTGATCTTCGATTCATTTACTTGGTTTGTGCCCTCATTGACCATTTCCAAAGACTTGCATAAATCATATGCGTTTCCACATTCCGGAAGCTTGCTTACTTGATCCCGATCAATGGCACATAGAAGTTGGTTGAGTGCCCTAGCATTTTGTGAGACTATTTTTACATCCTCACTATCCCATTCCAAACTCGGCTTCGGAATCTCAACCCTATTGCTATCCCTTTTTGTTGGTCCTTTTGCACCTCGTGTGATGACCAAATAAGATTGCGGATCTACGGCAAGGAGATAATTTAGCATTCTCATCTTCCAATAATTGTAGTCCGTTCCGGTGTAAAACGAAGGTCTAGTCGTTGAAAATCCCTCGGCAAGATTTGACGAGTTGTTTGTAGATGCCATGATCTAATCTCAGACGGTTAAGTCTTTCTTGAGAATACCTTGCTCTGATACCAACTGAAAGTACCTACAAGCAATAGCGATAAGGAATCTCTATACCCAAGAGGGGGGTGAATTGGGTTATCGCTACAAATGCGGAATTATAAAATCTTTACCGATTTTAAGCTCTTATTACCAAGTGGGGACTTAAGGAAATTTTCTCTATTCCAATTAATAGCCTATAAGCAAGTTTTCTATTCAATACTACAAATATAAATAAACTTGCAAATAAGTAAAAGTTAAGGGAAAGAGAAATACGACACCGAGATTTATAGTGGTTCGGCCAACCGTGCCTACGTCCACTCCCCCAAGCCTCGCTTGAAGATTTCCACTTGAATCGAGTTTTCCTTGGTTCACTCGTAACCAAGAGTTTTCCGCAAAGGCGTACTCACAACCTTTACAACTTACCCAACAAATGGGATTTCACATATCACAAGTGTTTTGATAAAGAAGAATTAAAACACACTTGAGCACTCACAAATATAAAGAAGATTGTGTGAGTTGCAAACCAAGTGTTATAAGCTCACTAAATGTAATGAAGATGTGTGTGAGCTTGGATGAGTGTTTAAGATATGAAGATTTAAAACACTCTTGTTTTTGCTTTCTAAGAAATGATATGAAGGTGCAAGAGATTGGCAAAAACGAATTTAGGACTCATTTATATAGAAAATGAAAATTGTCCCTGCAGTTACTGCTGAGACCGGTATGGAAACCGGTATGGTACCGGTATGCCGGTCTCCAACGGATATATTACCGTTGAGAGAAACTAGCCGTTAGACCGGTATGGAAACCGGTATGAGGACCGGTATGGTCCGTGCCGGTTTCAGTGTTTGCACAATGAAGAGCTAGACCGGTATGGAGACCGGTTTAGGGCATGCCGGTTCCAGTAAGGGAACTAGCCGTTGGGAAGACCGGTATGGAGACCGGTTTGTAGTATGCCGATTCCAGTAAGTGTGCAGGCCATGGATACACCGGTTTAAAGACCGGTAAGGTCCATGCCGGTTCCAGTGAGCTTGCCTTAGTACTAAAATGCAGATATGAAGGTTTTAATGCATTTTGTACATGAGCCTAATGCATCTAAGTGAATGTGCATGATCTCTATGAGCTTATACACTTGAATATTACAATTCACATTACAATTTAAATCCTAAGCTAAGACTTCGCAATATATTCTTCAATTTGCCGCAAGTCTTCACATTCTCGCTCTTCACCTCATATGCTTCGACACTTTTTGTATTGCTTCGTGTTTGTACGTCGAAGTCTTATTTTACGTTGACGTCATCAAAATTTATTTATGCGACCAAGTCGCCAACAGTTACACTACTAACTTGCCACAATCTTTGCTCATTAATTCTTTTCAATAAAACCAAATACATAGAACACACGAATCAAATTCAATCATCCATTAAAATCAATAAATCCTTTAAACAAACATAACCCATTCACCATAATGTTATCCTCACCAAAACGCTACTGCCACCACACTTTCGTCACTGTCACAGCTTTAGTTTCGAATTTTGTCTACACAAAACACATATATTTTGTTTTTCATTACTTACTTATTAATATTTCCAAGTTAACTACTCTTTAGATTCTCAATTAATTTCTTACAATTTCAAGGTTAAAAATCAGTTTTGATTTACAATACAAACTTCTTCTTCATTATTCTTAGTCAAAAACGAATTTGTTTATTCAAATCAAAGTAAATCCATAATTACCCAATTCAAGGAAATCACGCATGGACTACTTACGAGTTGCTTCTCCCTCTCTCGGCCTTCTCTATTCTTCTGGGCCTGCTCACTTCTTGCTCTCTAACTTTCTCGGCCTGGCTCCTTTTTCTTCATCTTTCGATTTCTGTTTCCTATTTCTTTCCTTCTTCGTTTTCTGCTGTGTGTGTTAATAATTTGTTAAGTGTGTGCTAACTGTGTGTGTGTATATTAAAAAATGTATGTATATTATAATCATTTTCTTTCTTTCCATTTCTCTAGATTTCTCTATATTATTCTTCTTCTTTTTTCGTTCATTCTATCTATTTTTTTTTTTTTTTGTTTTCTCTCTCTCGGTCTGTGTTAACGTGGCAGTGTGTGTATATATATATATATATATATATATATTACATAAATGTGTAATAAATGCTTAAAGAAAAATATCTTAGATATGTGCTTATATTTCTAGATTTATCTAGATTTATTTATTTATTTTAATTAATAATTCCAACTTTTAATCCCTTTTTGTTATTTTTATCTTCTAATTAATTTCTTGAACAAGTCCCCATTACGCGCTAAAATTAACCTCGCGTTCGACGCGACCCTACATGCGGAAAATAAAACTTACGCGATCTCGTTAAAATATCCCGGGTTCTTACAGCGTCATCCGTCATTCGGCTTGATCTTCATCTCCAACGCTTACAAATAATTAACAATTACAAAAAATACCCATTTAATTTTTGGGTTTACATATCCAATATATAAAACAAAAAATTAAAATCCTAACCCAAGGTCAACCATACAATTAACGATTAATATCCATACATTCACCATCACATGATAATTCATAAAAAAAAAAAATGTATAGCCTACTCTTTTACATACATATTAAAATGATTTACAATAAATCATTCTTATTAATATACTAGAATAAATACGACCGCTCATGATACCAATTGTTGGTTTTCATAATTCATGCGCAGCGGAAATCGTGTTTGGTAACAGAAAAAATTAAACTTTACATGAACAATCAAAACCGGATCTGTATTTTCTAGTATATTAATAATAAAAATTTTTAGAACTCAAGTAAGAAAATATACATGCAGATCTGAATATCTTTGTAAATCGATTCTTTGAACCACGATCTTCCTCGTCTATCTCCTCACCTCCAACGACACGTATGGGCGTGAAAGTAATTACGAAGAATACTCTAATTTATTAAGGATCCGTGTACTTAGCACATGAGACGAATTCTGGATGCTGTTTCCTTTTGATTTTCTCAAAATCAAACTTAAGAAAAAATAAAAGAAAAACTATTTTCCCTTTTTTTTTTCTTTTTACCAGCCTTCGTTTTGTTTGTTGTTGCTTTATTTTGTTTTGTTCAAAAATCTCAATTTCAAAAACAACAATAAAAACTACAGCTCACTTTTTTTTTTTTTTTCATTTTATAAAGAGGATTTGTTTTCTTTTTGATTAACTTTGATCAAAATCAAATTCTTATCAAGCAAATCCATTTAAGGATTTAATTTTAATTTTCAAAATCAAAATAAAATCCTTTAATATTTATCTAATAATTTATCAAAGATAATTCATTAAAATAAATTATCAAAATTTCAACTTTTGAAATATTATCCTTTTAAATTAAAATTTAATTAATCAAATCAATTAAATATTAATTTTCATAAATTAATAAATAGATACATTATCTATTAATAAATATATTAAGACAACATTTGTCATAATTTCCAAACATGAGCTATAAGGAATAATTAGAGTGTAAAATAATTCATAATTATTTTAAATAATTCTCAACTATTTTTCTTCGTAATTATAATCGTTCGAACCGTGATAGAAGACGACGAGGGGACCGATGGACCTATAATTCTAAGCTCCAATAATTCCGTCGATTAATTATAAACTCTTTTATTAATCAAACGAAAATTATTAATTCTGGAGTAACTCCACTAAATACCCAGAATTACACTCTCAGAATTATAGAATTAATTACTCAAAGTATTCGTCCATCATTACCTACGCAGTGATCCTCCATAACAGATTCGTAAAGGAGTTAGGTATAAAAAAATCTGATAACCTCTCTAGTTACATCTTTATCCTTGACTTCCATTAGTTCTCAAGTGAATAATTAATTCATAACTTTTATGAATTTGCGCGCTAATCATTCAGGTCCTGAACTAACAAACAATGGAATCTTATGAACTGATTTCATTATATCAGGTTAGCATTCCCAGCTATTCATTCAACTCATTCCCAAAATACAAGGTTTACGAAATGTAATAAATACAAAACTATACCGAGTAAATTAAAGAATAAATTAATATGATATAGGAGTCTGCTAAATACAATGAATTAAGATCATCACATATATGACCATCATTATGATAAAATTGATGTTCTTTATTTAACGGAAATTATTAGAACTTTTCAATTTTATTTGGTCATGTCCAATATAATCTTATTATATAAAACCATGTTATATAAAACCCAGCTACATAGGTGTAAATGACATTTATGGAAGAAGTTGCTTAATAGATTCTAACCATAAGGTATCATGCTGTTTTTAGTTTCCTTTATTCCCTCTTGCTCTGCTTTTGATTATTTATGAGATGGATTCAGAATATGTGCTGTTTTACAGATATCTACCTGGACCAAATGACATGCTAGTTCTCGATATTGCATATATGATCTATATCAAATTTGAGGAATTTCCAAATGCACTTCAGATTGCACTATTCCTTGATAACATGCAGGTTTGTACTTTATGAATCTGGAGAAACTTGTTTTTCTGAAATCATCTGTTTTGTATTTGAACTTTGAGAAATTCCTTTGACCAGCATTTAGTGATGTGGATTTTGGCATTCATATACTTGATTGAATAGATTAGATGTATGGTCTTTTTAACTATCTTTTGATTTACTTGTTTGGCAGTATGTGAGGCAAATCTTTAAATCTTGTGATGATCTGTTGCGGAAGAAGCAATTTTACTACATCCTTGCCCGACATGTAAGTCTTATAATCTTGCGCACGCCACACACACACACTTAAATGCATTATATTTTCCCCCCTCGGTTGTCCTTGGTGTTGGGGTTATTCGGGCGGAAGCGCGACTATCGGGCAAAATCGACTTTTAAACTTTTTATTAATCCCGATGAATAATTGGTATCGTATGCCAATTATAATCCGTATTTTGCCATAATCTCTCATGACATTCATAAGTATCATAATTTCACTAAATTATAATATTCCCTTAATGCGATTTTACGGAAAATTCCCAAAGCACTTCCGAAACAATTCCAAAAAATTCTAAAAATTATCCTACGCGTTATTATACATCCAATTACATCAATAGCAACTCAATTTCACAAATTAAGCCAAATTGAATTAATTACAAATTAATCAAATTAATTCTTAAACTAATTCAATTAATATTCATAACCATATCCAATTTGATCAGTCCAATGAGTCCCGCCATAAAGTTACTCTAAAACAATTCTAGGTCACTTATGAGTGGCTAATATGACTCTAGAATGACAATATGAGTATCCAATACCCTAACTGAGTCAATTACATTAATTGCCCCAATTTATTTACACATGCATCCCTAATATAACCAATTAATTTTTCTCACAAGCAAAATTCAATAAACAAGCATAAACCCTAACTACATCATATGTAAAATATGTAAATCAATTGGAACAAATTGAAACAAGTTTCCAACACAAGTTAAGGAATTACCTTAACTCCTCCATTATTTGTAGTTAAAGCACCAATTGATGTTGTTTATGCTTCCAATTTGTTATTTTACTCATCCAAAAAAAAAACCCCAAATTGATTTTGTTTGAAACCATTTCAAAACAAACCAAAAAGAACAACCTTTTTTTTTTTTTTTTTTTTTGAAATCGTTGGAAACCCCGCCACCAAACCACCCATTCTGGGCCGCGGCGCAGGTAAAACCCATGATGTCCAAATAGCCGTTTTGATCTCCAGCAAATGACTAGAAGCTTTCTCTTTCAAGATGGCCAAATGGCTTGTACGCCACTTAGATCCATTTCAAAAATGGACGTTTGTCCTCCTTTCCTTTTGAGAACATGGCCAAATGACAATTTGATTCCATTTCAACAAAATGGCCTGCCAGTTCCAGATTTCATGAAAACACAAGCAAAAATTAGAAATGAAACCAATTTCCATTTCACTTTTTGCGTGGCCCAGAATGGCTATTAAAGGGTGATAAGCTAAAAGAAAAAAATGAAAATCTAATTTCATCTCTCCTTCATACTTTTTTCAGCTTGACCGAAAGAGGCAATCAATAATAATGGTATGGAATTAAAGATATTGATTTATTTTAATCTCTATATTCTTGACACATGTCTCAAATTTGTGATTATTTAATCAAAAATTTAGTAGTTATCTAAATTGAATATTCCAAGAATATTCCATCTTTTAGAAACTAAATTAATTAATTAACATTTAACTAATTAATATAAAAGTGGTACATGTGTCAAATACATGTTGATTCCACCAAATCAAATCAAAATTAATTATTTATCAAATAAATAATTAATTCTAATCATTAAAGTACATGTGTCAAAAATATAATATGTATCAAATACAAATACACATTAGATATAAAATTACCCCGACATGTGTAACATTACGAATAATCAAATTATTCATAATTAATTGCCCTAGTGCTCTACGAGTATGCTTTATTAGCGAGACTCTCTAAGTTTAGGTTTATCCGTCATGAAATCCAATTTCGTGTCCATAATTCACCCACTCATGAATTATGACGAGCACGGATAATCTCGCTAAACTATGCAAGCCGAGGTCATAGCATACGTATAATCCCTCCGTCACAGGCCATTCGTATTATACCTGGGATATAGATGAGAACATCAAATCCGTTCGGTATAATACAATCGACTTTCAATTTACGATCTCTAAATAACACTCGGAACTGATTTCCGACGTTATACCACGGCCATGGATTTACTAGATCGCAAACACGTGAGGATGCCTATGCCCTGTACACAGGACTGACGGATTCTATCTTGATACGCACAGGATATCATGAGCATCAGTCCACACCCAAAGAACAGGCGGAGGTCTGATCATGAATAGATCGTTGACGTGACTGCCATCAAAGTGTGGAGGATAATCATATATCCCACTGTGGTATCTCAAGTCAAAGGACCATTATGCTCGCTCAACTCGAGAAGGTTCCTATTGACGTTGGTGTACCATCTATTAGGAAACCTTCAATGAGTCGTTCAGTGTCTTATCAAATAAACACATACATGCCTATATGAGTCTCCCGAGACTCATGGTTCACTGGGATAAACCATCGGACCAAGTAACGATATACGACATGTACTGATCTCAACAGATTTTACTAACCGACCCGTGTTAGTAAATCTTGACCAGAAACTTTATTTAAGGATATACAACTAATAGCGCGCTTCCCAATGTCAATTACAAACTGCGTTGTAACTGCGCATTATACTGTAAATCCTCGGGTCTTTGTCTAATATACACGTATCACTGAACCAGATTCAGTTTCGATCTAGTCGTAATAAAATATCTAATCGTGATTAGATCGAATAAGTGTATAAAAGACAAGGTGCTACCATTAATTTAAGTAATATTATGAAAATATAATTGCTTGTATTTATGAATCGGACATAAATACGATCTGGATTGGCACTCCGAGCACCAACCCTAACACTTGGAATGAGTTAAGTACTTGCGTTTCAATTCACTTTTGGTATGGAAATAGATTCCTAAGCTGGAAAGCGCATTTGGTTAAGGAAACTTTATGATGCTGTGGCAACTTAGACGAGGAAGTTGATGATCCTTTGTTCTCATTTGCTTACTACATCTTTTTCTTCACACATGGTGTCACTTTGGAGCTTGATGATGATATGATTCATGATGACGATGACAGATATGTGCTGCAGGATATCATCAATAACACGAAACTTAGTAAAGGTTACCTTACCCTGGCTCGTGATATAGAGGTCATGTAACCGAAATCACCTGAAGATATTTACAAGGTTTGTTAGAGTTGGATATGATATGATTTTTTCTTTTCTTGCCGAAGAAATATCTTCAAAGTTGTGCCCGAACTAATATGTTTTGATCACTAGATTTTTCTGAGGTAAACCACAAAATTCTATTCCTGCATTCGATGTTTTTTTCATTTCCCGTTTACAATGATTTGGTTGGTTGCTCGCACTATAGTGATTTTGCATGTCATGGGAGGGTTGTTTTTGCTTGTGGGTTTAAAACTTGATATCAACTTGCCATTGATGCGTCTGTTGACAATGTTTTCATGCTAACTTCTTAGCAATTTCTTCTAAAATTATATAGTGGATTGACTCTGGTGCATGCTGCTGACCTATAGGGTTTGTGAATTACACTGGATATGCACCATTTTTGATTTATTTGATGTGTATCATTTTAACTGATATATTATCAGCGACCGACAGCAGCTTCAATTTTCTTCTCCCATCCACCAGCCTCCATTACACAACACGGCATTGCTGCTGTCTCTGCCGCCGTTTCATCTGCATAAGCTGCAACAGAAAGTGCATTTCAAGTGAGTTTTTTTTTTTTAATTGAAACATATAAAGAATACAAAAGCTATTTGAATTTAATTGAAAAAACATGTTTCTTGCATCTGGGATGCTTCGCTCAGAGAAGCTTCAACAGGTCCTTGCGCCTCGGTGCACCTCGCGCTCCTGAAAACATTGACTATACTGTATCATCTATCCAATTATATATATCAAGAAGCAGCGGAAATTTTTATATTAAATAGACTGGGCTTTCACATCAAACCTAATAATAGAGTAGAAAAGATGACGGTTAAAGTAATATCACGTTCAACAGACGAATTCACTCGAGAACGACGCCAGGATTTACGAGTAGATAGCTCAAAATTGGGTATTTTTGGTCTTATTCATCTTTAATTAAAATCAGTATTTTTAAAAAAAAAATCATTATCACAAGGTGTATCATAATTACGACCCGAATCTTCGACCGCAAGAGAAGGCGGGGGATATGTAAGAGCTCTTACTGCCAGCCAAATTGGAGAAGGTAAAAAGTTTTTTCAATTGAATTGTGTGTCTATTTTCTGAGAATGTGAATAAATTAGTTGTTTTATCTGTC
>SKCR01036674.1:0-52766 GCA_019454045.1 Zanthoxylum bungeanum
ACCACCGAGCGATCAATGCATATACTTTTCAGAGTGGCAGAATTATCAGAATCATTCAAGGTACGAAGAATCATCATATTTTCCATCTTATTCCACCATCTACCTACGATCTTCATCAACAATCAGAACCATCAGAAGAAGATCAGATGATTGACACGCTCAAAGATTGGTTCAAGAAACGAGATGAAGAGTTGGATACGATGCTTGAAACATACCAGAATCAACTCGAAAGTATTCAGAGACAATCAGAATTCATTCAGAAATTGACAGATCAGACGAGACAATTAACAGAAAACCAGAGCTACATACCTCATGGACCATTTTCAGATGACACTGATGAGCCTTCCAGTACCAAGCAAAGTCTCTGTTTGACGTTTATTATTCAGATTCTGATTCTGATGAAGAAGCTGAGCTCTTTGTACCAACTGCACCAACGAGGGAGGATCAAACTTTCAATCCTCAAAATGAAGATCTTGGAGCATGCTTTGCAATGATGTTTGAAGAAGATCTTCCTGAACCATCCATTCCAGTCATATCAGATGATAAAGACCTAAAATCTGACATTTCTTTACATCCTCAGGGTGACACTTATGGAGCATGCATTTCATAGATGACAGATGAAGAACTGAACGAGGAAATCCTAAAATTCATCTGTGAAGAAAAGGTGGAGCAAGAAACAGAGCAAATGGAGGAGAAATTGTCAGAAAAAATTGAAGATCCAATGAATTCAGGCGAAACATCACTGTTTTGGGGAGTATAAATCAAAGACATCACCCAGAAGCTTGACAGAATGGAACTTCCATTCCAAGTCAAGCACCATACGAGACCTCCTGATTTTCTTTTTTTCTTTTCAGGAACCAATGAAGCGACAAAGAATAAAAAGGTGGCACAAGCACTGAATGAGACAAAATTCTTTTTTCCACTTTACACGTTGGAAGAGACCCTTCAAAAGCAACGTTCATGGGATTGTCTTTAATCGGACATCTAAAAAGACGCTGAAACCTCTTTGACAGATGGATTTCAGTCACGTCTGGCTGAAGAGGAAAAATTTAGCGCTAGCAGGGAGGCAACCCATGCACTTTGTTGTAATTTCTATTTTTATATTTTGTGTATACATGTTGTAGAGTTTTTAATTTTATGTGTTATTTTTGTAGGGAAAAGCACAAACGGGGCATTTTAAGACAAAAGGAATTGTGTTTGGCAATCAGAAGGAATAGAGCTAATTCATTTGTGATGGCTGAGTAAAGAATGAATTCTTGAGACGCATCCTTATGAATTTCTACTAACCGAATGGTGTATTGCGTACACAATTCCGTTGCCTTAATTATTGCTTTGATTTGCTTTTCTGTTGTAATTATCTTTATTTTCAAAGACAGGATCCAGACTTTTTGACCTTTCACGATTTTTTTTTTGTTTAGCTAACAATCGTCCTTTGGAAAATACTAGTGCTATTATTACTCACCCTTTTTCAGGTACTATAAATTCAGCCCGTCATTTCACTTTTGAAAACATCCAAAGTGAAACATGGAAGCCGCCTTAAGAATAAGAGTTGAAAACATCTGTTTGTTTTGCGGTACTAGTGTTGGTACTAAGCCACAATACGTAGAAGCAGCACATGAATTGGGTCGAGTCTTAGCTGCAAGGAATATGCACTTAGTATATGGCGGAGGCAATCTTGGACTAATGGTGATCGTTTCAAAGGCCGTACAGGAAGGAGGCAGTCACGTTTTGGGAATCATCCCAAAACCCTTGGCAGAGGCAAATCTTATTGGATCATCAAATGGAGATGAACTGATCGTGTCAGGTATGTCTGAACGATTAGTAGAAATGATTAACCGTGCCGATGCTTTTATTGTCTTTGCCAGGTGGCTTGGGCACATTGGAGGAAATTTTTATAGTGTTATCTTGGGCGAACCTGAACATACACCAGAAACCGCTTGGACTGTACAACGTTGAAGGTTTTAGATTTTTCTTTTTCTTGTGTGTTTCTTGATGATGCTTGGAGAAATGGGTTCGTGTCAAAACCTATGAAAGAACTCATCTTCACTGCCAGAACTGCTCCGGATCTAATAGACCAACTCTTAGCCTATGAACCACAAGTTGACCATATCCTTTCAAAGATAAATTGGTCCGAGGACGATCGTGGTAAGAGGCGTGGATTAATCTGGATCTTAACCTTAATTTCCTGTAGAATTTCAGCTAACCAGGTATTATCTTCTAAACTCTTCTTCTACTGTATAAGACATTGGGGACAATGTCTCATTTAGGTTTGGGGGAGGAAATTAGTTGATCAGTACCTTGTTTCTAGTTTGTGTGTTATTTTTATTTTTATTTTTAGTCCAAATTTTTTCGAAAATACAAAAAAATTAAAAAATTTTCAAAAAACTACAAAAATATTTTGCGTTTTTGTTTTTTATTTTGACTAAAATGTGAAATTGGTAAGAGATAGCTGAGTAAGGAGTTTCCACTCCTGAGACGTATCTCAAACCATTTTTGAAATAGTTAATTTTTATTTATTTCCTTTTGAATTATTTAATTTGTAAATTCTCCTTAAAACTGACTAAAATGGATCTTCATATGCTAAGTTGGCAGGTATTATCAACATGCATAGTAACATACAGACATGAACTGTAATTGAAAATTTTGTAATATTTAGTGCTCTAGTTTAATTAGAGGAAGCATCTCAAAAAGCAATGGAGTAAAAAAAAAGCGTCTGAGATCGAAGTTATTCAGTCCGTAGGGGTGTTTTAACACTTAGTGCCCTAAAACCAACTGGTTTGAGAGTCACTGGCCCAAAGCTCGCTACATGGATCAAAGATGCTGCAAAAAAAAATATATATCTAAAGTCTGAGTAATTAAGTCCGTAGGGGGTGTTTTAACACCTAATGCCCTAAAGCCAACTGGTTTGGGAGCCACCGACCCAACACTCGTCGCTACATAGACGGAATATATTGTATATAAATAAAAAAAATCAAAGAAAAAATCAGAAAAATCAGAAAAATTATTCCATTGCTACAACAAGGTGTGAAATCTGATAGAACTTTAGGACAAAAATATTACTCTCTTATCAACTGCACTTGTGACTGTTGTGGGCAAAAATGAGTTGTTTAATAT
This sequence comes from Zanthoxylum bungeanum, assembly GCA_019454045.1. Classification (NCBI taxonomy): domain Eukaryota; kingdom Viridiplantae; phylum Streptophyta; class Magnoliopsida; order Sapindales; family Rutaceae; genus Zanthoxylum; species Zanthoxylum bungeanum. The sequence continues at coordinate 3,115 of SKCR01036674.1, forward strand.
TTTGTTGGCTGTGTATATGGAGAATGGTAATAATAATCAGAGAATTTACTTATTCGATAATTTAGAAAGAAACAAAACAATTATTAACTTGAAGAAGAAGTTTCATCTGATTAGTCACTAACTTCTTTATTCTCTTTTCGCTTGTCTTTTTGCTTTTGTGTGCATTAGTTTTACTTTCTTTTTTACTTTTGTAAAATGTTTGTGGGTATCATTGTTGTAAACCCTCACGAGACTACAACTCGTCCACTAGGGACACCTAGGGGTTTAAAGGCTTGTTGCATACGCTAAATGCAACCGTGATCCCTACGAAAGTGGCTTAGTTAATTTTTGTTATATTATTTTGTGTTTTGCTCGAGGACTAGCAAAATGTTAGGTTTGGGGGTGTGATGAGTGGTATTTATATCACTATTTCCCACTCATCTAACATAATATTTTATATAGTTTCTCGGGTTTTGTGAACGTTTTGATGTGTTTTTTGTTATTTAGTTTTAGATAAATAAAGTTTGGAAAGCATTGGAAGCAATTTGTGGCCAAAATAGAGAAAAAAATGACAAATGGGCATTTTCGTAATTTCCCAGCGTCGCGACGCCAAGACCTTCAGCGTCGCGACGACAACATGCACCGGTCATGCTAACGTACACCGAGGGACACGTGTCAGAATCTGAGAAATTGGACTTGCTAACGTGCGACGGATCTTGCTAACGTGCGCCGTGCCACGTGTCATCATCACAGAAGATCAACTAAAATGTGCCTGATGCCACGTGTCGCAATCCTATTGGACCAAACTATGCGCGTGCCACATGTCACCTCCTCATTGGACCAAATCACCGGTGAATCACATGCTGCCACGTGTCAAGCTCTCATTGGACTGATCCTATGTGCGTGCCACGTGTCAGATTCTCATTGGACCGAAAGCTCAGCCAATCACCGTGTGCCACATGTCGTCTTCTCATTGCACCACCTTCATCGCGTGCCATATGTCACCACATGATTGTGCCAATAGAATCCGCGTGGTCAACGCCAAAGCCTCTGGCATCGCGACGCCGGTTCCAGAAAATGTCTATAAATTCAGGTCTTCACCACTTCATTTGGTGTGCTTTCCTTGGGAGCTTTTCCCTGTTTTTAGAGGATTGCATCTAGTTTTGTATATATAAATAATTTGTTTAATTATGTATTTTTATTTTCAGTAATAGTAATAGATAGTTTTTCTTCTTCTTCCCTTTCTTTTATGTTTTGTAGTTAAATTTTCTGGGGTAAAAGGTGAAATGTGAAAACTTTAATATAATTATCTAGGTAAATCTCACTTAACTATAATTTATAAATTATAATTTAACTGGATTAATTAATGTCAGACTTTATTACCGCCTATATGGTCGGGTTAAATATAAATTAATTTACCGCCTATATGGCTGGTCTTTATGTGACAGATAATTACCGCCTATATGGCTGGTGTAATTGGACTATATGGATTACCACCTATATGACTGGTTTTAAATGTTTAACATTATTAATTGCTGAGAAAACAGAATATAAAATAATTTATATTTTATAATAAGTGAGATTCCTAGATAAGAAATATTAAATGTGGATCTTTTAACCCCATCATTTTATTTTTATTCTAGGGAAGTGATGAAACACAATATCCACACACTTAATAATTGATTTTCTTTATTATGGTAATTCTTTAGTTTGTTTATTGAGTCTTAAGCTTAATGCTTCTTGTTGTCCGATCACCAATAAGATTGATATGGTAAACTTAAAATGAACTAGACATAGAGATTTTAAGTTTCAGCCTTAGATTCAATAGCCCACGATCTTCCTTGAGGATAGATAACCCTTTAATAGATTTCCTTACAGGATAGACATATACATGTCGGGTGGGGGTAGTCATAATTGGAACTTAATCTTAATGAATCCAGGTAATTTGGTTGACATAGACATATGGTTCAATTGGGTTATACTGGGTATTTGCGTCTGACCATCGACAGAGGCTTTTGCATATTTTTGTGTTCCAGGTTAGCAAACTGATTTATTACACATAAATAAGAGAATCAATTCATCTTTATAATAATATTGTGTGGAGTTCACGACCCTAGATCTCTTGAGTCTTTTCTTTTATTTTCCTTAGTACTTTCTTTTGAGTCTGTTTTTATTTTAGCAAATCCACATTCAACCAACCAAAAGCAGTCAATTCTCTTCTCCCTATAATTAGATACCTGTAAATAAATTGTATCAATAATTAATAACAACAGTAGGAATTAAGTCCTCGTGGGATCGATATTTTTATACTACTTGAACGATACGTGCGCTTGCGTTATACGTGTGTGTTTACGCCGGTCAAGTTTTGGCGCCGTTGTCGGGGACTTATTTTTCTTGAGTTATTAATTTTGAAGCTATCTAATTTATTTGTATCTAATTTTCTTTATTTTTATTTATTTTTATTTTTTTTCTTTTTTTTTGTTTTCAGATGATTGAAAAATGGAACATTATTGGGAGATCGAAAATCACGAGCTTTACTAGAAGATACACCCCAAATCTGTGAGCAACAGTCCGGTTTTCTGAGGCCTGTTGACCAGCCCAACAACTATCATTGGATGTCAAAATCAAGCAATACTACATTTGCTCATCAGAACGAAATGAGGAGATGTGTAATATGTGATGGTAACCACCCGAGCGATCAATTCATATACTTTTCAGAGTGGCAGAATTATCAGAATCATTCAAGGTACGAAGAACCATCATATTTTCCATCTTATCCACCATATACCTACGATCTTCATCAACAATCAGAACCATCAGAAGAAGATCAGATGATTGACACGCTCAAAGATTGGTTCAAGAAACGAGAGGAAGAGTTGGATACGATGCTTGAAATATACCAGAATCAACTCGAAAGTATTCAGAGACAATCAGAATTCATTCATAGATTGACAGATCAGACGTGACAATTAACAGAAAACCAGAGCTATATACCTCATGGACCATTTTCAGATGACATTGATGAATCCTTCCAGTACCAAGCATTTCATGATGACACTTTAGAAGAGGAGGAGACTGAAAGTATCAAGAACCAGAGGTATCAGTTCAGGAGCCCAAACCAGCAAAGTCTCTGTTTGACTTTTATTATTCAGATTCTGATTCTGATGAAGAAGCTGAGCTCTTTGTACCAACTGCACCAACGAGGGAGGATCAAACTTTCAATCCTCAAAATGAAGATCTTGGAGCATGCTTTGCAACGATGTTTGAAGAAGATCTTCCTGAACCATCCATTCCAGTCATATCAGAGGATGAAGACCTAAAATCTGACATTTTTTTACATCCTCAGGGTGACACTTATGGAGCATGCATTTCACAGATGACAGATGAAGAACTGAACGAAGGAGGAAATCCTAAAATTCATCTCTGAGGAAAATGTGGAGCAAGAAACAGAGCAAATGGAGGAGCAATTGTCAGACAAAATTGAAGATCCAGTGAATTCAGGCGAAACATCACTGTTTTGGGGAGTACAAATCAAAGACATCACCCAGAAGCTTGGCAGAATGGAACTTCCAGGCCAAGTCAAGCACCATACGAGACCTCCTGATTTTCTTTCTTTCTTTTCAGGAACCAATGGAGCGACAAAGAATAAATAGGTGGCACAAGCACTGAATGAGACAAAATTCTTTTTGCCACTTTACCGTTGGAAGAGACCCTTCAAAAGCAACGCTCATGGGATTGTCTTTAATCGGACATCCAAAACGATGCTGAAACCTCCTTGACAAATGGATTTCAGTCACGTCTGGCTGAAGATGAAAAATTTAGCCCTAGCAGAGAGGCAACCCATGCATTTTGTTGTAATTTCTATTTTTATATTTTGTGTATACATGTTGTAGAGTTTTTAATTTTTTGTGTTATTTTTGTAGGGAAAAGCACAAACGGAGCATTTTAAGACAAAAGGAATGGTGTTTGGCAATCAGAAGGAATAGAGCTAATTCATTTGTGATGGCTGAGTAAAGAATGAATTCTTGAGACGCATCCTTATGAATTTATACTAACCGAATGACGTATTGCGTACACAATTCTGTTGCCTTAATTATTGCTTTGATTTGCTTTTCTGTTGTAATTATCTTTATTTTCATAGCAGGATCCAGACTTTTTGACCTTTCACGATTTTTTTTTGTTTAGCTAACAATCGTCCTTTGGAAAATACTAGTGCTATTATTACTCACCCTTTTACAGGTACTCTAAATTCAGCCCGTCATTTCACTTTTGAAAACATCCAGAGTGAAACATGGAAGATGTCTTAAGAAGACGAGTTGAAAACATCTATGTGTTTTGCGGTACTAGTGTTGGTACTAAGCCACAATACGTAGAAGCAGCACATGAATTGGGTCGAGTCTTAGCTGCAAGAAATATGCACTTAGTATATGGCGGAGGCAATCTTGGACTAATGGGGATCGTTTCAAAGGCCGTACAGGAATGAGGCAGTCACGTTTTGGGAATCATCCCAAAACCCTTGGCAGAGACAAATCTTATTGGATCATCAAACAGAGATGAACTGATTGTGCCAGGTATGTATGAACGATTAGTAGAAATGATTAACTGTGCCGATGCTTTTATTGCTTTGCCAAGTGGCTTGGGCACATTGTAGGAAAATTTTATAGTGTTATCTAGGGCGAACCTGAACATACACCAGAAACCGCTTGGACTGTACAACGTTGAAGGATTTTATGATTTTCTTTGTGTGTTTCTTGATGATGCTCGGAGAAATGGGTTCGTGTCAAAACCTATGAAAGAACTCATCTTCACTGCCAGAACTACTCCGGATCTAATAGACCAACTCTTAGCCTATGAACCACAAGTTGACCCTATCCTTTCAAAGATAAATTGGTCCGAGGACGATCGTGGTAAGAGGCGTCGGATTAATCTGGATCTTAACCTTTAATTTCCTGTAGAATTTCAGCTAACCAGGTATTATCTTCTAAACTCTTCTTCCACTGTTTAAGACATTGGGGACAATGTCTCATTTAGGTTTGAGGAGGAATTAGTTGATCAGTACCTTGTTTTTAGTTTGTGTGTTATTTTATTTTTATTTTTAGTCCAAATTTTTTCGAAAAATAAAAAAATTGAAAAAGTTTCAAAAAACTACAAAAATATTTTGCGTTTTGTTTTTATTTTGACTAAAAATAGATGAATGAAATGGTAAGAGATAGCTGAGTAAGGAGTTTCCACTCCTGAGACGTATCTCAAACCATTTTGAAACAAGTTAATTTTTTTTATTTCCTTTTGAATTATTTAATTTGTAAATTCTCCTTAAAACTGACTAAAATGGATCTTCATATGCTCAGTTGGCAGGTATTATCAACATGCATAGTAACATACGGACATGAACTGTAATTGAAAAGTTTATAATATTCAGTGCTCTAGTTTAATTGGAGGAATCATCTCAAAAAGCAATGGAGTAAAAAAAAAACGTCTGAGATCCGAGTTATTAAGTCCGTATAGGTGTTTTAACACTTAGTGTCCTAAAACCAACTGGTTTGGGAGTCACTGGCCCAAAGCTCGCTACATGGATCAAAGATGCTGCAAAAAAAAATATATATCCGAAGTCTGAGTAATTAAGTCCGTAGGGGTGTCTTAACACCTGGTGCCCTAAAGCCAACTGGTTTGGGAGCCACCGCCCCTACACTCGCTACATAGACGGAATATATTGTATATAAATAAAAAAAAAATCAAAGAAAAAATCAGAAAAATTATTCCATTGCTACAACAAGGTGTGAAATCTGATAGAACTTTAGGACAAAAATATTACTCTCTTATCAACTGCACTTGTGACTGTTGTGGGAAAAAATGAGTTGTTTAATATTTTGTTGGCTGTGTATATGGAGTATGGTAAAAATAATCGGAGAATTTACTTATTCGATAATTTAGAAAGAAACAAAACAATTAGTAACTTGAAGTAGAAGTTTCATCTGATTAGTCACTAACTTCTTTATTCTTATTTCGCTTGTCTTTTTGCTTTTGTGTGCATTAGTTTTACTTTCTTTTTTTACTTTTGTAAAATGTTTGTGGGTATCATTGCTGTAAAACCCTCACGAGACTACAACTCGTTACTAGGGACACTTAGGGGTTTTAAAGGCTTGTTGCATACGCTAAATGCAACCGTGATCCCTACGAAAGTGGCTTTATTTATTTTTGTTATATTATTTTGTGTTTGCTCGAGGACTAGCAAAATGTTAGGTTTGGTGGTATGATGAGCGGTATTTATATCACTATTTCCCACTCATCTAACATAATATTTTATATTGTTTCTCGGGTTTTTTGAATGTTTTGATGTATTTTATTTTTATTTTGCAGATAAATAAAGTTTGGAAAGCATTGGAAGCAATTTTTTGGGCCAAAATAGAGAAAAAAAAAAGACAAATGGGCATTTTCGTAATTTCCAGCGTCGCGACGCCAAGACCTTCAGCGTCGCGACGCCTAACATACACCGGTCATGCTAACGTGCGCCGAGGGACACATGTCAGAATCTGAGAAATTGGACTTGCTAACGTGCGCCGATCTTGCTAACGTGCGCCGACGACTTGCACGTGCGCCGTGCCACGTGTCATCATCACAGAATATCAACTAAAATGCGTCTGATTCCACGTGTCGCAATTCTATTGGAGCAACACTATGTGCGTGCCACGTGACTCCTCCTCATTGGACTGAATCACCGGCGAATCGCATTGCTGCCACATGTCAAGCTCTCATTGGACCGATCCCTATGCGACGTGCAACACGTGTCAGACTCTCATTGGACCGAAAGCTCAGCCAATCATCGTGTGCGACGTGCCATGTGTCAGATTCTCACTTAACTATAATTTATAAATTATAATTTAACCGGTTAATTAATGTCAGACTTTATTACCGCCTATATGGTCGGGTTAAATATAAATACTTTACCGCCTATATGGCTGGTCTTTATGTGACAGATAATTACCGCCTAATGGTGGTGGTGTAATTGGACTAAATGGATTACCGCCTATATGGCTGGTTTTAAATGTTTAACATTATTAATTCCTGAGAAAGCAGAATATAAAATAATTTATATTTTATAATAAGTGAGATTCCTAGATAAGAAATATTAAATGTGGATCTCTAACCCCAGCATTTTATTTTTATTCTAGGGAAGTGATGAAACACAATATCCACACACTTAATAATTGATTTTCTTTATTATGGTAATTCTTTAGTTTGTTTATTGAGTTAAGCTTAATGCTTCTTGTTGTCTGATCACCAATAGATTGATATGGTAAACTTAAAATAACTAGATATAAGGATTTTAAGTTTCACCTTAGATTCAATAGCCCACGATCTTCCTTGAGGATAGATAACCCTTAATAGATTCCTTACAGGATAGACATATATCTGTCGGGCGGGGGTGGGTGTCATAATTGGAACTTAATCTTAATGAATCCAGGTATTTGGTTGACATAGACATATGGTTCAATTGGGTTATACTGGGTATTTGCGTCTGACCATCGACAGAGGCTTTTGCATATTTTCGTGTTCCAGGTTAGCAAACTGATTTATTACACAAATAAGAGAATCAATTTGTCTTATAATAATATGTGTAGAGTCACGACCCTAGATCTTTGAGTCTTTTCTTTTATTTTCCTTAGTATTTTCTTTTGAGTCTTTTTTATTAGCAAATCCACATTCAACCAACCAAAAGCAATCAATTCTCTTCTCCCTATAATTAGATACATGTAAATAAATAGTATCAATAATTAATAACAACAGTAGGAATTAAGTCCTCGTGGGATCGATATTTTTATACTACTTGAACGATACGTGCGCTTGCGTTATACGTGTGTGTTTATGCTGGTCAAGTATTATTTTATTGGATCATTAATCTGGATCTTAACCTTTAATTTCCTGTAGAATTTCAACTAACCAAGTATTATCTTCTAAACTCTTTTTCTATTGTTTAAGACATTGAAGACAATGTCTCATTTAGGTTTGGGGGAGGAAATTTGTTTATCAGTACCATGTTTTTAGTTTGTGTGTTATTTTTATTTTTATTTTTAGTCCAAATTTTTTCGAAAAATACAAAAAAATTGAAAAATTTTCAAAAAATTACAAAAATATTTTGCTTTTTTTATTTTTTTTTATTTTGACTAAAAAGGTGAAATTGGTAAGAGATAGCTGAGTAAGGAGTTTCCACTCCTGATACGTATCTCAAACCATTTTTGAAACAAGTTAATTTTTGTTTATTTCCTTTTGAATTATTTAATTTGTAAATTTTCCTTAAAACTGACTAAAATGGATCTTCATATGCTCAGTTGGCAGGTATTATCAACATGCATAGTAACATATGGACATGAACTGTAATCAAAGATGCTGCAAAAAAATATATATATCTGAAGTCTGAGTAATTAAGTCCGTAGGGGTGTCTTAACACCTGGTGCCCTAAAGCCAACTGGTTTGGGAGCCACCGACCCAACACTCACTACATAGACGGAATATATTGTATATAAATAAAAAAAAATCAAAAAAAAATCAGAAAAATTATTCCATTGCTACAACAAGGTGTGAAATCTGATAGAACTATAAGACAAAAATATTACTCTCTTATCAACTGCACTTGTGACTGTTGTGGGCAAAAATGAGTTGTTTAATATTTTCTTGGCTGTGTAATACGGAGAATGGTAAAACTAATCGGAGAGTTTACTTATTCGATAATTTAGAAAGAAACAAAACAATTAGTAACTTGAGTAGAAGTTTCATCTGATTAGTCACTAACTTCTTTATTCTATTTTCGCTTGTCTTTTTGCTTTTGTGTGCATTAGTTTTACTTTCTTTCTTACTTTTGTAAAATGTTTGTGGGTATCATTGCTGTAAACCTTCACGAGAATACAACTCGTCCACTAGGGACACTAGGGTTTTAAAGGCTTGTTGTATACGCTAAATGCAACCGTGATCTCTACGAAAGTGGCTTAGTTAATTTTTTATATTATTTTGTGTTTTGCTCGAGGACTAGCAAAATGTTAGGGTTTGGGGTGTGATGAGCGGTATTTATATCACTATTTCCCACTCATCTAACCTAATATTTTATATAGTTCTCGAGTTTTGTGAACGTTTTGATATGTTTTATTGTTATTTTGCAGATAACTAAAGTTTGGAAAGCATTGGAAGCAATTGGGGCCAAAATAGAGAAAAAAATGACAAAATGGGCATTTTCGTAATTTCCAGCATCGCGACGCCAAGACCTTCAGCGTCGCGACGCCTAACGTGCACTGATTATGCCAACGTGCACTGAGGGACACGTGTCAGAATCTGAGAAATTGGACTTGCTAACATGCGCCGGATCTTGCTAACGTGTGCCAAACTTGCTAACGTGCGTCGTGCCACGTGTCTTCATCACACAAGATCAACTAAAATGCGTCTGATTCCACGTGTCGCAATTCTATTGGACCAAATTATGCGCGTGCCACGTGTCACCTCCTCATTGGACCGAATCACCGGCGAATCACATGCTGCCACGTGTCAAGCTCTTATTGGACCGATCCTATGGCGTGCCACGTGTCAGATTCTCATTGGACCGAAAGCTCAGCCAATCACCGTGTGCCACGTGTCATCTTCTTATTGCACCACCTTCACCGCATGCCACGTGTCACCACATGATTGTGCCGACAGAATCCGCGTGGTCAACCCGTGTTGACCGAAGACGCGTCTTGGCGTCGCAACGCCAAGGCCTCTAGCGTCACGACGCCGGTTCCAGAAAATGTCTATAAATTCAGGTCTTCACCACTTCATTTGGTGTGCTTTCCTTGGGAGCTTTTCCTTGTTTTTAGAGGATTGCATCTAGTTTTGTATATATAAATAATATTTTTAATTATGTATTTTAATTTTCAGTAATAGTAATAGTTCTTCTTCTTCTTCTATTTTCTTTTATGTTTTGTAGTTAAATTTATACTGGGGTAAAAGGTGAAACTTTTAATATAATTATCTAGGTAAATCTCACTTAACTATAATTTATAAAATATATTTAACCGGATTAATTAATGTCAGACTTTATTACCGCCTATATGGTCGGGTTAATATAAATTACTTTACCGCCTATATGGCTAGTTTTATGTGACAGATAATTGCCGCCTATATGGCTGGTGTAATTGGACTAAATGGATTACCGCCTATATGGCTGGTTTTAAATATTTAACATTATTAATGCTGAGAAAGCAGAATATAAAATAATTTATATTTTATAATAAGTGAGATTCCTAGATAAGAAATATTAAATGTGGATCTTAACCCCGTATTTTATTTTTATTCTAGGGAAGTGTGATGAAACACAATATCCACACACTTAATAATTGATTTTCTTTATTATGGGTAATTCTTTAGTTTGTTTATTGAGTCTTAAGCTTAATGCTTCTTGTTGTCTGATCACCAATAAGATTGATATGGTAAACTTAAAATGAACTAGACATAGGGATTTTAAGTTTCAGCCTTAGATTCAATAGCCCACGATCTTCCTTGAGGATAGATAACCCTTTAATAGATTTCCTTATAGGATAGACATATACCTGTCGGGCGGGGGTAGTCATAATTGGAACTTAATCTTAATGAATCCAGGTAATTTGGTTGACATAGACATATGGTTCAATTGGGTTATACTGGGTATTTGCATCTGACCATCGACAGAGGCTTTTGCATATTTTCGTGTTCCAGGTTAGCAAACTGATTTATTACACATAAATAAGAGAATCAATTCATCTTTATAATAATATTATGTGGAGTCACGACCCTAGATCTTTGAGTCTTTTCTTTTATTTTCCTTAGTATTTTCTTTTGAGTCTGTTTTTATTAGCAAATCCACATTCAACCAACCAAAAGCAATCAATTCTCTTCTCCCTATAATTAGATACCTGTAAATAAATAGTATCAATAATTAATAACAACAGTAGGAATTAAGTCCTCGTGGGATCGATATTTTTATACTACTTGAACGATACGTGCGCTTGCGTTATATGTGTGTGTTTGAGCCGGTCAGAGGGCGGAAGGTTACTGTTTATAGGTTCAGAGAACTTAATTTGAGAAGTGAAGCTTGAATGAGAATGTTTTGAGTGGTGTTGTTATTTAGGTTGGACAGTTATGACCTATAGCGTCACTATTTGTACAGATCATGGTGTTGTTGTACAAATTAACTATGTGACAAAGGAAATTTCTCTTTTATCATTTCTGATTAGATCACCAAGATGTATAAATGATAGAAGGTCTTTATGATTAGTTCCTGGATTGAGATAATATGAGACAGTATCAATCCACGAAGGTTTAATCATTAAATATTCCTAGTCAGAGTATTATCGAGATTGGACATCGATAATGCGGAAAAGACTAGTATTACACTTGTGCGCGTTGTGAGGGCATAACGACATAGTTCTCATATATTTGGGTATAGGATACTCATGTAAGTGTAGTTAGGAGGTTGTGTTTTACCGATGGTACGGAAAATAGCTTCGCTCTGGATAGATCCCTCGGAATTCCATTGGTAGTATGACTATGTGTCTATGGAAGTCCGAATCAGGGTAGTGTTGTATTTGGTCTTAACCTGAGACTTGCACCGCTAATACTTGCGACAATCATTATGTTTTGGTTTAGGTCGTCCAGGGCTTTAACAGGTTATCTGTACGCTCTGCTGGGTATATTGAGAATCGTAGTGTTTGGGTGTGATGTCAAGACGGAAGTATCACTCCAGTCATAGTGGAGATGATGGTCACGTAGGATACGAAACTGGTTCTTATGTTACAAGCAGTCATCGGGATAATATGACTAGGTCATGATTATCCAATTATAGAGCATAGTTACCAGAGATCTGATATGTGCTTCGTACGGGGCAGACACAATTACAGCCCCAGGCCTAGCATGTGACATACGATACTGGATCGAAATACGCAATACTACGTATACTACGCCTGATATAGATCACATTCCTGTAAGGATATTTCTGGAGAATTGGGTAGGCATGGCGCTTTGCTAGAAGCCAACCTTGTCTTGTAAATCGGTACAAACGTAGTACTAGGTACTTACGTGTTCGGATAGTCCGACGACCGGATTTACTGCCAATAAATCCGGGGATCTCATGGGTCGCTTCCCGAAGATTCCCCGATGACGAATGACTCGCACTTTAATTAATATGGGATTAATTAGATGAGAGAGAAAATTAATCTGGGATTAATTGCGGAGATATTTTATCTGGGGTAAAATATTAATTTAAAGAGAAAAAATGATTAATTTGGAATTAATCGATAAAATAATATATTCGATATATTATACGAAATTGGATTTCGACGCGGAATTAAAATTAGATTTTAATTCGGGCGAATGAGTTAATTTAGAATTAATTCGTTAGCGACATGAATAGTATTTGCTAGGCATAATTATTAATTGCGTCGCAACGAAAAATTTGTTAATTTGGAATTAGCGAACCCGAGCCGAGCCGAGAGTGTTTGCGGGCGCACTCGCATTGCGAATTTAAGTACGGCCCACAAGTCACATCAAGCGTCAAATCATTAGTCACATCAAACGTCAAATCACATGTCACTTTAAGTGATGTGTGACAACTTGTCACTTGATGATTTATGGAAGTGGTGGTTGGCATTATTGCCTTTAACTTTTGGAAAAGGAAAAATGGTATATGTTTATTTGTTTTTTGAAAACAATTACTAATAAAATTTTTGTTACAACAAACACTCTCTCTCAAACTTCTCCCTCTCTCACACGGTCTAGGACCGTCTTTCTCTCTTCATTTTTCTGGTTTCTGCCGTGAACTTGAAGGAGAAGCCATGGTGATTTTGCGGTAAAATCACCAAGTGCTAGCACACATTCGGGGTCACGCGAAGGTGATAGGGAACCGCAAATGTGAGCATGGAATTTTAACACAAAGCTTGGAGCTTGGTGGACCATCCATGGCCGAAAATTGGGACAAATTCGGCCCACTGCCGTGAGCTATCTTGGAGGAAGAAAAGAATTTTTTGTCTTCAACCCATCGTCTCAACCGATCGATGTAAGTATTCCGCAACTTCTTCGTGTATTCACATGTATGTTTCTATGCTTAAAATGATCCTTGGGACCTTAGAGAATCCCAACAATGGTATCAGAGCGTAATTGAGCATGAAAATGATTTAGGGTTAAAATGGGTAAATTCAATTTGAGCATGATTTGATGAAATTGTTTGATTGAGTATGCTTGAATGATGTTTAATTGAAGTTATGCTTGATCAATTTCATGAAATTTGATTGGATCAATTTTCCCCAATTTTGAGGCTTGGCCGAGAATGAACAATACCTTAATTCATGGTGATTTTTGTTTTTTGATTCATTGGATGAGTTGAAATAATTTGGGAATGTTGATTGTGGATTTAATTGGATTGAAACCGAATCGGACATGAAAAACCCCAAATTACCGTGAGTGTGTAAGCATGAAATGGGTTTGATTTTTGGTTAAAATGTGTTGGACATGTTTTGATGATAATGAGCATAATTAATTAGGCTAATTGATGTTTTAGAAATGTTAATTTGGGTAATTAATTATGGCAATGCACTTTTGTTAATTAAGTTATAAAATTTGGAATTTGATAATTTAATTAATTGGGCTTGAATTTGGAAATGGGCCTTAAAGGTTGTAATTGGGCTTTAATGGACTTGGTTGTACCAAGATGGGTTTAGGCTAAATTGGTTGGATCCAATTGGGCCCAAAACCATATCCATAAAGTCCAATTATGACTAATGGACCTTTAATTTTAATTGGGCCTAATGGGCCTAAATGGGTTTCTTGGCAAATAAGGGTGATTCTTAAATGGGCTTTGGTATTTGGGTTGACCCATATTGACCAAAATTCCATGCCTTAGAAATTAATTAAAAGCCCATTGGACTTTAATTTAAATTGACATTGGATGTTAATCGGGCTTTGAGACCCGTAACGATTAGATTTGGAATCTAAGTCGTAAAGGTACATTAAAGTGTAATATTTAATTTGGAATTAAATAAAAGAATTAGTATTAAATACAAATTAAATTGGATTTAATGTTGTAGTTTAATGTAATTCAAAAATTTGTACTTTGAGTACTTATTCGCAAAATAAGTTTGACTCGCGCAAAATCAAATCGTTGTTTGAACATTGGATGGTCATTAATTATCAGATTAATTAATTGGATTAGATTGATTGATAAAATGCTTGTGTGAATACATGGTTGCAATGCATAAATAATGTATATCGGATGGATATTAGATGGGTGGGGCAATTTTGGAAATTGTTGTAATAAATTTAGAATTTATTAATTGGACCTGCGTGTCCAGCCTATTACCTCCTTACTCTATGTATTTCTCTTCTCACCTATTCCCCTCAATGTAAATGAGGTTTCTTTAGAAGTGTTATGTAACGGGTAGAAGCAATACTTGTGCTAGCGGGAGAGAGGAAATGGAGAGATTTGTTCTAGGAACAATGTGTAAAGTATCCATCTGTATATCATTATTATTTATTTTACGCGTCTTATTATGTGTTTAGAATGCATGTTTAAGGGTGTATGATGATGAGACCTTAACAAAGATAATAAATTGGTTGCCAATTTGCACGCGAAAAACCCTCACAAATATTAAGTGTTTTTCCTTCCATTGAGTGATTCTTACTCAAGATCCAAGACTGGCATTGGTTTGTTGGCCAAAGTCAAGGCCTTTGTCCGTCGAGGATGTGTTTGAATCATGAAGGCTTTGTTCCATATTGGTGTCTTGTCCAAGTTGTGATTTGTTGGCCAAAGTCAAGATCACTTCTTGTCCATCGACATTGATTACGAAGCTTTCCAAGGTCAATGGGTTCCGCTTAACTGGGATCACTAAGTTTGTTGTGCCAAAGCCAAGGCTTAGTTGATTCAGAGGAAAAAGTTTAGGAAATATATTGGATATATTGGCATATATAAGATATATGTTTCGGACTTGGATGTTCACCTACTGGATCTAGGAATTGGATGGGATCCAATTGATCTTAGAGATCTACCTAGTTAATTATCATACAATTTGTTGGCCAAAGTCAATATTGTGTGTTATTTAACGGGATCCTAGCCCACTAGGAAACAAGGTTTCCCGAGTACTCAACAGAGGGTTAGAGGCTCGCCGAAAAATAGTGGGAGGCAAGTATTAAATTTGCAATATTCGTTTAGTTACTTGCCATATACGCGCTCATTTCAAATTTTTTTCGTCGATATAAATTAATTATTAGTTGGACTATATTTAATGTTGTTTTAATTAAACAGTTGGACTATATTCAAACTATTTCAATTAATAGTTGATTTTATAATTGGATTATAGTAATCAATATAATTGAATTAACCAATTAAATTATAGTTGATTATATAGTTGGACTATAGTAATCATTATAATAAATAGTACATAAATCGTTGATTAAATAGTTGGACTATTAGAATCAAAATAATTGAAAGATTAGTGTTTAAAACATAATCCTGGGTGAAAAATGTTTTAAAACGACTTTAATTTTCAAATGGGAATAACGAATCAGGATAGTCCTGAAGATTAAGAAGTTACTTATATTTGATAAAATAACATCTTAGGCCTAAGCTCGGAGTTAAGAAAATAGTAGAACATGATATTTGGAATATTCATGTGATGATAACTTTAGTGCTTAATCCAATATGCTTGCCAAATAGACTCCTTAATTTCTTAATCAGAACTAAGGATTAGATCCTTAAAGTATGGAAATGAAATTGAAGGATCTTCATAGATCTATTTTAGATCTTTGAAGTACTAAATTGCAATAGTAAACTCTTGGAGAGTTGATGGCTATACTCAATGAGATAAAGCCAAAGTTTGCAATAGGGCAAGAAGCGCAAGGCGCATCTTATTTCGACATCCCAGAAGGCCAAAGGCTTGGCCAAAGGCTTCTAGAATGTGAAAAGGGGCAAAGGCAAAACCATTATAATCTCCTGGGAAGATAAAGGACATATCCCAAAATATCTGCCTAAATTGTGGCAAACGGGGACACGGAAACGTGACTGCCGTATGGACAAGGCAGACATGAAAGAATTGAAGAATAGGCTAGGCTCTGACTTCAAATATGTTAGTCATAAATATGTTCGCTATAGTATTAAAATTGGATTTTAGATACTAAGTGTGGTACATAAATATGTACTGGTGTGCAGAATCTGCTTAAAAGCAGGATACTGACTTCAGTTGAGATTTATTTGCGGATCGGAAATGGGACGAAAGTCGCTGTTTTAACCGTAGAGACCTAAGTTTAGGAACTACCATTCGGGTGTGTACTTAAATTAGGAAACTATTAAAATGTAACTGGTTTGACTAGATACATTATCTCTTTATCAGGGTTTAATCCGTTGCGGGCATACCTTTATATTCTAGAACACTAAAGTGTTTTATTTTATAAAGATGATATTGAGATAAACACATTAGATGTGAATAATAGTATTTATATTTTGAATATAAATAAATCTCAAACATATAACATGACAAACAAATAGCTCAAACTGAATTTATTAGTCAAGACTTATAAGTGGCATTGTTGTCTGGGACACAATTAAACAAGACTCGTATATCCACACTTTCGAAGAGTGGGTATTAGGATAGATTTGATTCTATTCAAATAAAGTCTACGAATCTAGTTTATTGGGCAAAGTGCCTAAAACGCCTTTACTTGGTAAAAATGCAAGTGCCACCGATCTGTTAGCCCTCGTTCATAGTGACGTAAGTGGGCCCATATCTAGCTAGGCTAGAGGTGGATATGAATGTTTCGTGACCTTTACAGATGTGGCATCGCGTTATGGTTATGTGTTTCCTTAGAAACACAAATCGGAAACTTTTACAGTTTCGACACGAAATAGACAAACAGATCGGCTAAAGTATTAAACGTCACGATTGGACCATGATGAAAATACTTAAGTAATAAGTTTCTCAATACTTGAAAGAGTATAGTAATCTTTCAATGAGGACTCTTCCTGGAACACGTCAACCTGACGGTGTGTCCGAACAGAGAAACCGAATTTTGTTGGACATGATGAGGTTAATCATGAGTCACTCTGAGCTACCATTTCCTTCAACGGACACGCATTAACAGTGCAAAACTTATTTTGAATAAAGGTTCCATAAAAATCTGTTTGACAGACTTCATATTAGATATGAACAGGAAAGAAACCGGGTTTCTCATTCTTGATGATTTGGGAATTCTAGGCATATGTTTGGATGATACCAAACTAAAACCCAAATCAGATAAGTGCCTAAGTTGAGGTTCTCCTAGGTAAACTGATCGGCGTAACACACACGTATAACGCAAGCGCACGTATCGTTCAAGTAGTATAAAAAATATCGATCCCACGAGACTTAATATCTAATCTATTAATTTTATGAGGTCAAATGATTACTAGTATCTAACAGGTTGATTGATTGATTTGAAATGGTGACGATTCTAAATTTAAAAGCAAGTAAATAAAATTGTCGAAAATAGGTTTTAAGAAAATTCAATATTAAAAACTATCTAGGGTTGTGATTTCTTCCAATATTATTTTAAAGATGAAGTGGTTATCTTAAAGTTGGGTAATATATTGATTTATTAACCTGGAACACTAAATTATATAAAAGCCTCTTCCGATGGTCAACTACAAATATCCAGTATAACCCAATTGAACCATATGTCTATGTCAACCAAATTACCTGGATTCATTAAGATTAAGTTCCAATTATGACTACCTCCGCCTGACAGGTATATTCCTATCCTGTAAGGAAATCTATTAAATGGTTATCTATCCTCAAGGAAGATCGTGGGCTATTGAGTCTAAGGTCTTAAACTTAAAATCTCCATGTCTAGTTCATTTTAAGTTTACCAGTTCAATTTTATTAATGGCCAGTTAATAAAAAGCATTAAGATTAAGACTCAATAAATAAACATTTATATTACCCAAACTATAATTTAACCCATTATAAACCGGTGATATTGGATTTCATCACAACCCCAGATAACTGGCTTAGTTACGACACATATTTATAAGTAGTAAAAAAATAAAAGACATAAAATAAAATACTAAAATTAAATACTGAAAGTAATTGTTGAAAAGTAAATAAAGTAAAAGTAAAAGTAAAAAGTAAAAAGTAAAAAAAACAAAAAAAGTAAATTACTGAAAGTAAATTGCTGAAAAGTAAATTGCTGAAATTAAATAAAGTAAAAGTACAATAAAAGAAAATGATGGGGTTAGAGGATCAACTTTTATTACTACTATTTTAGATATCTCCCTTAATATAATATATAACTTTGCGTGATAATTACCAACCAGCCATATAGGCGGTATCCTGATTAAGTCAAATTAATAATTAATTACCAACCGACCAACCAGGCGGTATCCATACTTAGTCAGGTTAAAACCAATTTATAATTAATTTCCAACCGGCCAATATAGCGGTATCCTCATTAAGTCAGGTTTTAAATAGTTTATATTTTATATTTAAGGGAGATTAATCTAGATAGCAATAATAAAAGATTTACCTTTTACCCCAGCAAGGGGGAGTTACCTCCTCATTGCTTGAAAAATAAAAACTGCAAAAGTAAAGAAAAGAAAGGTTTGTGCGTAAAAGTAAATTGCGGAAAGTAAAAACTGAAAAGTAAAGAAAAGAAAGTGCGAAAGCGGAAATTAATTACTGAAGCTGTAAATAAACAAACAAGATACAATCTTCTTATTTATTCATTAGGAATTCAAAGAAGAAAGTATGAATTTTACAAATGAAATGGCTTGGTATTTATAGGCAAAATTTTGCCTCCATCAAATCATCCATCAAATTCTCCACCAAATCCATTATTAATATCTCCACTAATTACTCCACCAAATCCATAATTGCTCCACTAATTGCTTATCTTGTTTGGTGGTGATTTGATAATTTTTATTAATTATTTATTAATTTATATTTTGCTTTGAAAATGATTGATAATGACTTTAATAATTACACACACCACACACTTCTGGATGGTTCTTCAATTTCGGTCATGAAATCTTCATAATTCGAAAATATTTTCTCTTTCAAAGTTGTAGATCTTTGAGTTTTCTTTAATCTGGCACTTGAATCAGCTCAATCCAATATCTGAGTAAAACGTTATGCCCAAAATACGACAGATGCAAAACTAGAATTTCCAAAACTGCTCTTTGTCAAAACGCCTTTTCAAGTTTCCAATCTCCAAAGTTAATATATCAAGTGTCCAATAATTGCCCTTAATTGACTCACATTTCGTCCTAAATGATTTCATTGAGATCCGATATTATTTTATCTGCAAAATAAACTAAAACACATCAAAACATTCATCAAACCCGAGAAACTAAACAAAATATTAAGTTAAAGGGCGGTAAATATTGATATATTTTCTGCTCATCACACCCCCAAACCTAACATTTTGCTAGTCCTCGAGCAAAACAACAAAATTAAAATAAAATTAAACTAAGCCACTTTCGTAGGGATCACGGTTGCATTTAGCATATGCAACAAGCCTTTAAACCCCTAGGTGTCCCTAGTGGACGAGTTATAGTCTCGTGAGGGCTTACAGCAACGATACCACAAACGTTTTACAAAATTAAAAAGATAATAAAACTAATGCACACAAAGCAAAAAGACAAGAGAAAAGAGAATAAAGAAGTTAGTGACTAATCAGGTGAAACTTCTACTTCAAGTTACTAATTGTTTTCTTTCCTCTAAATTACCGAATAAGTAAATTCTCCGATTATTTTTACCATTCTTCATATACACAGCCAACAAAATATTAAACAACTCATTTTTGCCCACAACAGTCATAAGTGCAGTTGATAAGAGAGTACTATTTTTGTCCTAAAGTTCTATCAGATTTCACACCTTTTTGTAGCAATGGAATAATTTTTCTCATTTTTCTGAATTTTTTTTTTTTTTATTTTTTTTTATTTATATACAATACCTTCCATCTATTTAGCGAGTGTTGGGTCGGTGACTCCCAAACCAGTTGGCTTTAGGGCACTAGGTGTTAAGACACCCCTACAGACTTAATTACTCGGACTTCAGATATATATATTTTTGCAGCATCTTCGATCCATGTAACGAGCTTTGGGCCAGTGACTCCCAAACCAGTTGGCTTTAGGGCACTAGGTGTTAAAACACCCTTACAGACTTAATAACTCGGATCTCAAACGTTTTATTTTATTTTTTTTTTACTCCATTGCTTTTTGAGATGTTTCCTCCAATTAAACTAGAGCACTGAATATTACAAACTTTTCAATTTTAGCTCATGTCCGTATGTTACTATATATGTTGATAATATCTGTCAACTGAGCATATGAAGATCCATTTTAGTCCGTTTTAAGGAGAATTCACAAATTAAATAATTCAAAATGAAATAAACAAAAATTAACTTATTTCGAAATAGGTTTGAGATACGTCTCAGGAGTGGAAACTCCTTACTCAGCTATCTCTTACCAATTTCACATTTTTAGTCAAAACACAAAAACGCAAAATATTTTTGTAATTTTTTTGAAAATTTTTCAATTTTTTTTGTATTTTTCGAAAATTTTTGGACTAAAAATAAAAACAAAACACACAAACTAAAAACAAGGTACTGATCAATTAATTCCCTCCCCAACCTAAACCTAATGAGACATTGTCCCCAATGTCTTAAAAAGTAGAAGAAGAGTTTAGAAAATAATACATGGTTAGCTGAAATTCTACAGGAAATTAAAGGTTAAGATCCAGATTAATCCTACGCCTCTTACCACGATCGTCATCAGACCAATTTATCTTTGAAAGAATAGGGTCAACTCGTGGTTCATAGGCTATGAGTTGGTCTATTAGATCCGGAGCAGTTCTGGCAGTAAAGAGGAGTTCTTTCAAAGGTTTCGACACTAACCCATTTCTCCGAGCATCATTAAGAAACACACAAAGAAAATAAAAACATCAACGTTGAGCAGTCCAATTGGTTTCTGGTATATGTTCAGGTTCGCCCAAGATAGTACTATAAAAATTTCCTCTAATGTGCCCAAGCCACCTGGCAAAGCAATAAAAGCATCAGCACAATTATTCATTTCCATTAGTCGTTCAGACATACCTGGCACGATCAGTTCCTCTCCGTTTGATGGTTCAATAAGATTTGCTTCTGCCAAGGGTTTTGGAATGATTCCCAAAACGTGACTGCCTCCTTCCTGTACGGCCTTTGAAACGATCCCCATTAGTCCAAGATTTCCTCCGCCATATATTAAGTGCATATTCCTTGCAGCTAAGACTCGACCCAATTCTTGTGCTGCTTCTACGTATTGTGGTTTAGTACCAACACTACTACCGCAAAAAACACACAGATGTTTTCAACTCGTCTTCTTGAAGTGGCTTCCATGTTTTACTCTGGATGTCTTCAAAAGTGCAATGATGAGTTGAATTTATAATACCTGAAAAGGGTGAGTAAAATAATAGCACTAGTACCTGCCAAATGATAATTATTAGTTAAAAAAATCGTGATAGTAAAAAAGGTATGGATCCTGTCGGAGAAAATAAAAGAAAACAACAAAACAAATTACAATTATTAGGAAAAGACAAAGAGATATAATATTTACATGAAAAGTAGCGGCTTGATCGACGTCTATGCGTCAGGGACAAGCTTCCCATCCAAATTTCTTATAAATTGGCAAACAGGGTCTTTTTGAGTCAGATTCCCGAGACTTAACTGTTGTCTTTCCTTTTGGAATTGTGCATATAACATGCGAATTTCATGATACACACATCCACTGGGATGCGTCTCAAGAGTTTTAGATATGTCATCCAAAGACTCCTTACTCAAGCCATCCCTAATGAAGTTAATCTTATCTTCGCGGTTATCGGACACCATTCCTAAAGAACGACAACGAGTATTACAAAATATGCGAGCACATTTATAACAAACACACATTCTTTTGGCTCTTCTTTTTTAGCATATGTGCTCTTTCCTAAGCAAGGCAGATGTGAAATAAAAGAGTCTGAAGACTCACCTGCCAATCGGACCGTGCTTCAATTAACCAACGAATGTTAGTAGGAATACCTTTGATCATCAGTAGTCTCATCCGTTCTAAGCAAGCTTTGTAAACTTTCATCAGAGATTTTTGAGGGAGAGAAGGAAATTGCTTGTGAAGATTTGCTAGAGCATCTTCCATCTTGAAATGACTAAACCTGCAAAGACTAAACACACAAAAATAAAACACACCAAATCACAATATATACACAAATTGCATGGCAGCCAGACTTGGCTCTCGAACGTTAAGCTGGATCTGAAAGTGTAACACTTTCTTTTTGTCGCTCAAATGATTCTCCCCAGTAGTGCTTGACACGCTTGTTTTTAACCTTGAAAGTTTTGTTGGAGTCTGGATCATGTATCTCAACGGCTCTGTCTGGTAAAACCTTGGTGATCACAAATGGACCTGACCACCGTGATTTTGGCTTCCATGGGAAGAATTTCACCCTTGATTTGTTTAACAGTACCTTCTGCCCTGGTTCTAGTTGTATGCGTACTAACTTTTCATCATGTCTTTTCTTGCCATTTTCTTTGTACAATTTGGCATCTTCAAAATGCTGATTGTGAAATTCCTCCAATTCGTTGAGCTGGTGGAACTTTTTCTCTTCTGTTGCTTGTAGAGCAAGAATTGGCTCTTTCAGTGCAAAAGATGTTTTATCTTTAGGCTCCACAGGCAATTGACATGTTTTAAGTTTGTCTAGATAGAATTTGCATTGCATTGGAGTTCTGAATGGTACTGTGTATCACATCGAGTTTGAAACATTCCTCATTCTTTTCATCATCTGGGAAATTCATAGCTTTGAAAACATTGAAAGTTACTTCTTGGTCATGTACCCTCATGGTTAATTCTCCTTTTTGTACATCAATAATGGTTCGACCTGTAGCCAAGAATGGTCTCCCGAGGATGATTGGCACGTCTGCGTCTTCCTCCATATCAAGGATAATAAAATCTGCTGGGAAAATGAATTTGTCAACCTTAACCAGCACATCTTCAACTACACCCTCTAGAAATACGAGCGTTCTGTCAGCAAGTTGTAGTGAGACTGAAGTGGGCATTGTTTCTCTCCAATCTGCAGTTTCCTGAAAATAGAAAAAGTCATCAAGTTAACACTAGCACTTAAATCACACAGAGCCTTACCGAAGTCATGTTCTCCTATGGTGCAAGGAACAGTGAAACTGCCAGGATCTTTCAACTTTGGAGGAAGTTTTCTTCTGAATGATGGCGCTGCATTCTTCTGAAATGCTAATGTCTCATAATCTCCCAATCTCCGCTTTCGTGAAAGAATGTCTTTCATGAATTTGGCATAGCTGGGCATTTGTTCCAACGCTTCTGCAAATGGAATGTTGATATGTAGCTTTTGAACACCTCCAAGAATTGAGCAAACTTCTTGTCCAGTTTATTCTTCTGAAGACGCTGAGGAAAAGGTGGAGGTGAAGTGATCTGTTCTTTTCCTTTGCTTCTTTTTCCTCATCTGTTGCTTTGTTTCTTTTGGAAAATCTTCATTGTTGGTGCCTTGATTCCAACATCTTTGTTGATTTCAGTACCCGCTTTTTAACATGATGGCATGACATTGCTCCTTCCCCATGTTCCTTGGATTTGGCTCTGTGTTGCTAGGAAGGGTACCTGGCAGTCTGTAACTCTGAGCATTGGCCAGTTGTCCAATTTGATTCTTTAGTGCTTTAATAGAAGCTGATTGACTTTGAATTAATGTTGCTTGGGATTGAAACATAGCATCATATCTTGCTGCTTGAGATTGAAAAATAGCATCATATCTTGCTGCTTGAGAGTCGTGTTTTGCTTCTATCTTTTTCAAGTGGGTCAACACTTCTGTTATTCCTGGTTCATTTGTATGTTTCTGGCTTTTTTTCTGTTGTTGGAATCCGGGTGGTGGATTGTTCATTTGCCCTAAATTGTTGCTCCATACGAAATTGGGATGATTCCTCCACCCTTGGTTGTAAGTGTTGGAATATGGATTGTTCCCCTATCTGTTGAAATTGTTGACATAATTAACCGTTTCTTCAAGTTGGTTCGACTCTGGTGCTCCTCCATATGGTGAACTTGTGGATCCAGTGGTAAGAGTCTCCATGAATTTGCATATCTGATCCAGCTTGGCGTTGACTGCTGTATTGGCTCCACTTTCATAAATTCCTGCAATTCTTTGGATCATGCTCCTTTCTGTTGGCCACAAGGAATTGTTGTTGGCCATTTCTTCGATTAGGTCACAGACTTGATCTTCTCCTTTTGCCATCAAGGCTCCTCCAGCAGCAGCATCGATTGTGGTTCTCATTATTCCAGAAAGCCCATTATAGAATGTTTGGACTTGAAGCCATTTTGGAATCTCATGGTGAGGACATTTCCGGAGCAAATCTTTGTACCTTTCCCAAGCTTCGCAGAGAGTTTCTGAGTCTTGTTGCACAAAGGATGTGATGTCATTCCTCAGCTTTCCGGTTCTGGCTGGTGGAAAGTACTTTGCAAGAAATTTGGTGGCTAAAGTGTTCCAAGTTGTGATGGAACCTGCTGGTAGTGAATGTAGCCAAGCTTTAGCTCTGTCCTTCAATGAGTATAGGAAAACACGCAATCTCATTGCTTCTTCAGCTTCTCGGTTGTAATTGAAAGTGCCGCAAACTTCCAGGAAGTTGCTGATGTGGGCATTAGGATCTTCAGTTGCATTCCCCCCAAACTGAACTGACTGCTGAATCATCTGAATGCATGTTTTGATGTCACCTGCATTTGCTGATAAGGGAGGAAGTACAATGCAAGAAATGAGTTTGTCAACCACCGGAATGGTTTTGTCTCGAATGGGAATTGGTGGTGCAACGTTCAAAGGTTCAGGTTCCATGTTGAATAAAGCTTCTTGGCCTTCTCGCCTTTTCCTTTCTAACTGTTTGATGGTCCTTTCAATTTTGGGTCAAGCGGTCGAAGTTCAAAGCTTCTGGTTCGTCTCATGTAGTTTCTGAGAACCTGAAACACAAGAAAACAAAAACAATAAGTAAAAAGAAATTAGATACAAGTAACGTATCTAACCCCAAAACTAATAGTGAAAGATAAATAAGTCCCCGGCAACGGCGCCAAAAACTTGACCGGCGTAAACACACACGTATAACGCAAGCACACGTATCGTTCAATTAGTATAAAAAATATCGATCCCACGAGGACTTAATATCTAATCTATTAATTTTATGAGGTCAAATGATTACTAGTATCTAACAGGTTGATTGATTGATTTGAAATGGTGACGATTCTAAATTTAAAAGCAAGTAAATAAAATTGTCGAAAATAGGTTTTAAGAAAATCAATATTAAAAACTATCTAGGGTTGTGATTTCTTCCAATATCATTTTAAAGATGAAGTGGTTATCTTAAAGTTGGGTAATATATTGATTTATTAACCTGGAACACTAATTATGTAAAAGCCTCTTTCGATGGTCAACTACAATATCCAGTATAACCCAATTGAACCATATGTCTATGTCAACCAAATTACCTGGATTCATTAAGATTAAGTTCCAATTATGGCTACCCCCGCCTGACAGGTATATTCCTATCATGTAAGGAAATCTATTAAAGGGTATCTATCCTCAAGGAAGATCGTGGCTATTGAGTCTAAGGTCTTAAACTTAAAATCTCTATGTCTAGTTCATTTTAAGTTTCCAGTTCAATTTTATTAATAGTCAGTTAATAAAAAGCATTAAGATTACGACTCAATAAATAAACATTTATATTACCCAAACTATAATTTAACCCCTTGTAAACCAGTGATATTGGATTTCATCACAACCCCAGATAACTGGCTTAGTTACGACACATATTTATAAGTAGTAAAAAATAAAAGACATAAAGTAAAATACTAAAAATTAAATACTGAAAAGTAAATTGTTGAAAAGTAAATAAAGTAAAAGTAAAAGTAAAAGTAAAAGTAAAAAAAAAAAAGTAAATTACTGAAAGTAAATTGCTGAAAAGTAAATTGCTGAAATTAAATAAAGTAAAAGTACAATAAAAGAAAATGCTGGGGTTAGAGGATCAACTTTTATTACTACTATTTTAGATATCTCCCTTAATATAATATATTAACTTTGCTTGATAATTACCAACCAGCCATATAGGCGGTATCCTGATTAAGTCAAATTAATAATTAATTACCAACCGACCAACCAGGCGGTATCCATACTTAGTCAGGTTAAAACCAATTTATAATTAATTTCCAACCGGCTAATATAGCGGTATCCTCATTAAGTCAGGTTTTAAATAGTTTATATTTTATATTTAAGGGAGATTAATCTAGATAGCAATAATAAAAGCTTTACCTTTTACCCCAGTAAGGGGGAGTTTCCTCCTCATTGCTTGAAAAATAAAAACTGCAAAAGTAAAGAAAGAAAAGGTTTGTGCGTAAAAGTAAATTGCGGAAAGTAAAAACTGAAAAGTAAAGAAAAGAAAGTGCGAAAGCGGAAATTAATTACTGGAAGCTGTAAATAAACAAACAAGATACAATTTTCTTATTTCTTCATTAGGAATTTCAAAGAAGAAAGTATGAATTTTACAAATGAAATGGCTTGGTATTTATAGGCAAAATTTTGCCTCCATTAAATCATCCATCAAATTCTCCACCAAATCCATTATTAATTTC
This sequence comes from Zanthoxylum bungeanum, assembly GCA_019454045.1. Taxonomy (NCBI): domain Eukaryota; kingdom Viridiplantae; phylum Streptophyta; class Magnoliopsida; order Sapindales; family Rutaceae; genus Zanthoxylum; species Zanthoxylum bungeanum. The sequence continues at coordinate 29,759 of SKCR01036674.1, forward strand.
TCCACTAATTACTCCACCAAATCCATAATTGCTCCACTAATTGCTTATCTTGTTTGGTGGTGATTTGATAATTTTTATTAATTATTTATTAATTTATATTTTGCTTTGAAAATGATTGATAATGACTTTAATAATTACACACCACACACTTCTGGATGGTTCATCAATTTCGGTCATTAAATCTTCCGAATTCGAAAATATTTTCTCTTTCAAAATTGTAGATCTTTAAGTCTTCTTTTATCTGCCACTTGAATCAGCTCAATCCGATATCTGAGTAAAACTTTATGTCCAAAATACAACAGATGCGTAAAACTAGAATTTCCAAAACTGCATTTTGTCAAAACGCCCTTTCAAGTTTCCAATCTTTAAAATTAATATATCAAGTCCAATAATTGCCCTTAATTGACCCACATTTCATCCTAAATGATTTCATTGAGATCCGATATTATTTTATCTGCAAAATAAACTAAAACACATCAAAACGTTCATCAAACCCGAGAAACTAAACAAAATATTAAGTTAAAGGGGCGGTAAATATTGATATATTTTCCGCTCATCATAAACCTAAGTATATACTTACACAACTCACTAGAGAACAATGTAATTGTTGCTCACCATGCGGTTTTCCTAAGAGGAATACCTATATGCAGTGGTAAGTGGAGGAAAGTAAAATTCGATGAAAATCTGAGTAATATTATTCCTGGCACCGATTCCTTAATGGAACACAAATAGTTCATCAAGGATGAAAATATACCATAATCTTCGAATACACAAGAACCACGTAAGTCGGAGAGAGTCAGGAAACAACCTGGGAGGTATGGGTTTCTGATCTTACCTCATAAAGATGTCAATCTTATTGAGGAATACGAACTGACTACGTATGAGGAAGTGATACAAGGTATCGACTCCCTATTATGGCAAAGTGTCATGATATCTGAAATAGATTCCATGTATACCAACTATGTTTAGACACTAGTTGATGTACCGCAAGGCATTGTGCCTATTGGTACTATATAAGTCTTCAAGGAAGACATACATGGAAGGCAACATACCAGCGTACTAAGCTAGGCTTGTAGCAAAAATGTATCGTTATCAACATTGTGTCGATTAAGACGAAACCTTTTAACTTGTTGCCGCGGTAAATCCATTTGGATAATGCTTGCTAATGCTGCATATTTCATTTATGAAATATGACAGCTGAATGCCAAAACTGCTTTCCTTAAAAGAAACCTTTCGGAGGATGTTTATAACATCCTGTCGGTTTTGTCGTACCAAAACTAGCAAACAAGGTTTGCAGGTTATACGATCCATGTATGGATTGAAGCAAGCATAAGGTTCTTGGAACTATCGTTTTGATATAATCATAATGGTATATGATTTGATTCAAAACGAAAATTATTCTTGTGTATATAAGGAGGTTAGTGGGAGCGCACTGACAATGAATGTCCTAAGTAATGATAATATGTCATTTCTTGGAAATGATATTCCCATAAAAAAATCGGTGAAAACTTGACTTTCGTGAAAATTCTCCGTAGAATTCTTGGGAGAAACAACCTTTATTCTAGGAATAAAGATCTACTGAGATTGATTTAGAGTTGTTAGCACTCTCCGAGAACTCGTACATTGAAATAAATGTACGCGACCTGGTGTCTCATACGCTTTGAGCATATGGAGTCACAATCGGGCCAATCCAAGTGATAGTCATTGGATTGATGTTAAGAAAATCCTTTAGTATCTTAGATGAACTAAGAATGCTGTCTTATACTATGGAGATGGAGAACTTGAAGTGACTGGGATCACTGCTGCAAGTTTTCTAACCGATAAAACGACTGTAAGTCGTAACAACGGTATTATACAGTTTGAATAACGGAACAGTGAGCTGGAAATTTTCCAAGCAAGATACTGTTACCGAATAAACAACAAAAGTGGATTATTGTTGCAGCTGAGGCAGCAATAGAAGCCATTTGGGTCGATAATAATCTAATTAGATTAGATATAGTTCTGTTAGTAGCTGAGCTAGGCTTCAGCACAGGCTAAAGAATTAATGGTCTCATCAACGATCCAGATATATACTTCGACTATTCATCTGATTCGTTCGGATCATACATCGTGGCGATGTGATGATCGTATAAATTGCATCAGATAATAATCATGAAAATCCGCTTACGAAAGTCTTTTATCAGTAATTTGAGCGAACCGTACATAGTTCAGGTGTAGGACACTCGAGTGACTAGCTATAGGCCAAGTGGGAGATTGTTGGACAGTTATGACCCATAACGTCACTATTTGTACATATCATGGTGTTGTTGTACAAATTAACTATGTGACAAAGGAAATTGCTCTTTTATCATTTCTGATTAGATCACCAAGATGTATAAATGATAGGAGGTCCTTATGATTAGTTCCTGGATTGAGATGATACGAGACAGTATCAATCCACGAAGGTTTAATCATTAAATATCCCTAGTCAGAGTATTATCGAGATTGGACATCGATAATGCGGAAAAGACTAGTATTACATTTGTGCGCGTTGTGAGGGCATAACGACATATTTCTCATATATTGGGTATAGGATACTCATGCAAGTGTAGTAGGAGGTTGTGTTTTACCGATGGTACGGAAAACAGCTTTGCTTTGGATAGACCCCTCATAATTCCATTGGTAGTATGACTATGTGTCTATGGAAGTCCGAATCAGGGTAGGTGTATTTGGTCTTAACCTGAGACTTGCACCGCTAATACTTGCGACAATCAATATGCTTTGGTTTTAGGTCGTCCAGGGCTTTAACAGGTTCTGTGTACGCCTCTACTGGGTATATTGAGAATCGTAGTGTGTTGGGTGTGATGTCAAGATGGAAGTATCACTCCAGTCATAGTGGAGATGATGGTCACGTAGGATACGGAATTGGTTCTCTTATGTACTGCAGTCATCGGGATAATATGACTAGGTCATGATTATCCGATTATAGAGACTAGTTACCAGAGATCCGATATGTGCTTCGTACGGGGCAGACACAATTACAGCCCCAGGCCTAGCATGTGACATCCGATACTGGATCGAAATACGAAATACTACGTATACTACGCCTGATATAGATCACATATTCCTGTAAGGATATTTCTGGAGAATTGGGTAGGCATGAAGCTTTGCTAGAAGGCAACCTTGTCTTGTAAATCGGTACAAACGTAGTACTAGGTACTTACGTGTTCGGATAGTCCGACGACCAGATTTACTGCCAACATATCCGTGGATCTCATGGGTCGCTTCCCGAAGATTCGCCGATGACTTATGACTCGTACTTTAATTAATCTGGGATTAATTAGATGAGAGAGAAGATTAATCTGGGATTAATTGCGGAGATATTTTATCTGGGATAAAATATTAATTTAAAGAGAGAAAATGATTAATTTGGAATTAATCGATAAAATAATATATTCAATATATTATACGAAATTGGATTTCGACGCGGAATTAAAATTAGATTTTAATTCGGGCGAACGAGTTAATTTAGAATTAATTCGTTAGCGACGTGAATAATGATTTTGCTAGGCATAATTATTTAATTACGACGCTACGAAAAATTCGTTAATTTTGAATTAGCGAACCCGAGCTCGGGAGTGTTTGTGGGCGCACTCGCATTGCGAATTTAAGTGCGGCCCACAAGTCACATCAAGCGTCAAATTATTAGTCACATCATGCGTCAAATCACATGTCACTTTGAGTGATGTGACAACTTGTCACTTGATTGATTGATGGAAGTGGTTGGCATTATTGCCTTTGACTTTTTGGAAAATGAAAAATGGTATATGTTTATTTGTTTTTTGAAAACAATTAACTAATACATTTTTGTTACAACAAACACTCTCTCTCAACTCTTCTCCCTCTCTCACACGGTCTATGACCATCTTTCTCTCTTCTCTCTTCATTTTTCTGTTTTCTGCCGTGAACTTGAAGGAGAAGCCATGGTGATTTTATGGCAAAATCACCAAGTGCTAGCACACATTCGAGGTCACGCGAAGGTGATAGGGAACCGCACATGTGAGCATGGAATTTCAACACAAAGCTTGGAGCTTGGTGGACCATCTATGGCTGAAAATTGGAGGACAAATTCAGCCCACTGTCGTGAGCTATCTTGGAGGAAGAAAAGAATTTTTGGTCTTCAACGCATCACCTCAACCGATCGATGTAAGTATTCTGTAACTTCTTTGTGTATTCACATGTATTTTTCTATGCTTAAAATGATCATTGGGACCTTAGAGAATCCCAACAATTTATAGGTAGAGAAATGTGACTTTATTAGTTGGCACAAGTCCCACAACGTGCCCAATGATTTGATGAAAAAAGTTTGAGTTTGTGGAAATATGCCTTGTGTTAGGAAAAAGAGGGGAACAATTGGTATATAATGAAGGGGGTTTGTCATTAAGTGGCTGGCTTAATTGGGATTCAATAATGCTAAATTTTCTGGGCTGGGTTACCATTTTTGGGCTTTGTTTGTTGTTGGGTTTGAAGTGAAAAGACGATTATGCCCTTGGCCTAAATTTGGCCCGTACAGTTTATCCCCTACTCTCTAAGGTAAGAAGTCCTTGATTTTGAGAGTATTTCTATGCATGTCGTATGAAACAAGATGCAAGAGTACCTGTCAAGAATGCATAGTTCTAAGTATTTTCCTCTGTCGTTTGGGTCAATGGATGGCGCAGTAAATTTTTTCGTACGTTTGGACAGAAGAGTCATGGGATTTTTGAATTTTTGGCTGGTTGGAATGCAGTCCATGTTATGAGTTTTACTCGACATGAGTCTATGGGGGATGTCCCCGGTCGACTGAACCAGATGAAGGTTCAGGGTATCATCCATACGACATCTGTTGTATGGACTGAGAGTAATCTAGGTCTTCATATTGACTCGACATGAGTCTATGGGAGATGTCCCCGGTCGATTGAACTAGATGAAGGTTCAGGATATGATCCTCATGATATTTTTCATCTGGACTGAGTAGTCCAGGCCTTCAACTTGACTCGACATGAGTATATGGGGGATGTCCCCGGCTGACTGAACTAGATGAAGGTTCAAGGTAATATCCATACGACATGTGGCATATGGACTGAGTAGTTCAGGTCTTCAACTTGACTCGACATGAGTCTATGGGGATGTCCCTGTCGACTGAACCAGATGAAGGTTTGGGATACAATTCATACGACATTTGTCGTCTAGACTAAGAGTAGTCCAGGTCTTCACTTGACTCGACATGAGTCCATGGGGTATATCCCATGTCGACTGAACCAGATGAAGGTTCAAGATTTAATTCATACGACATTTTCGTCTGGACTGAGAGTAGACCATGTCTTCACTTGACTCGACATGAGTCCATGGGGGATGTCCCCGGTCTACTGAACCAGATAAAGGTTCAGGATTTAATTATTATGACATTTGTCGTCTGGATTGAGAATAGTTCATGTCTTCACTTGACTCGACATGAGTCCATGAGGGATGTCCCCGGTCGACTGAACCGGATTAAGGTTCAGGATTTAATTCATACGACATGTGTCATCTGGACTGAGTAATCCAAGTCTTCACTTGACTCGACATGAGCCTTATATGGGATGTCCCTGGTCGATTGAACCAGATGAAGATTCATATGTGTAGTGCTGAGACATCACTTGCATTCTGCCGTACGGGAAAAATGACAGTTCTCCATAAGTATAGCGTCGAGTGGAATCTATTTGTCCCAAGATAACAAACGTTGTTGTGTCGAATTGCGTCTTTTCAATTGCCAAGTCTTCATTTAATATCGTGTCACGTGAATCCTCATATTTTGCTAAGCCTTCACACGATGTCGTGTCGAGTGGCATCAACCCTTGTAATAAGTCTTCCTTTGATGTTGAGTCAAGTGGCACCATCTCTTGTGCCAAGACTTCAGATTATGTCGTGTTGAGCGGCACAATCACTTGTAAATAAGTCTTCCCTTATGGTCGAGTCGACTGACACCATCTCTTATAAATAAGTCTTCCCTTGAGGTCGATTCGAGTGGCACCATCTCTTGTGCCAAGCCTTCACATGATGTCGTGTCGAGTGGCACCATCACTTACACCAAGCCTTCACATGATGTCGTGTCGAGTGACACAATCCCTTGTAAATAAGTCTTCCATTGAGGTCGAGTCGAGTGACACCATCTCTTGTAAATAAGTCTTCCTTTGTGGTCGAGTCGAGTGGCATCATCACTCATGTCAAGCCTTCGCATGATGTCATGTCGAGTGGCACCATCACTTGCGCCAAGCCTTCGCATGATGTCGTGTCGAGTGAAACCATCCATTGTAAATAAGTCTTCCCTTGTGGTCAAGTCAAGTGACACCATCCCTTGTAATAAGTCCTTACGTGAGGCATCTTCAACCATAGTTTCCTTCAGTCGACATTATTGAAAGATTTCCTATTCGTAATAGGCCTTGATTGCTTTTAGACTTTTCTTCAGTCATTTAATGCAACCATAGCGTAAGTTACGAGGTGTTTTTGGCGGGAATTCGAGGCGCCAAGAATGATGGTATAAAAAGGAACTTTGAGTGCTATTTTTCATCATTCGCAAAAACTCACTTCATTCATCAAGTTTGGAGGAGTCTCAAGCCTTCAAGGTATTCTTAAAAAACCCATCTCGTGTTCTTCAATATCTCTAAATATTCATAGTGTAAATTCAAGCTGTTCTTAGTCAATATAGGCTGTTTGATCTTTAGAATCGTAGAGTTATTGTCGAAATTGTGTTTGAGGATTGATGTAGAGCTTGATCTTCAGGGAATAGATTTTTATGAAATCTTATGTTTGTATGCTTGTCGTTTGGAGAATGTCGAGTGAAGAATCTCTAGGTAGCTTAGGTGCTCAAATTGATAGATATGTTGAACCATCCTCTAGTGAGTCGAGTGAGAAAGAAACATATAGGGATTGGTCGCATGAGGACCTCATCGAGGCTGGATTAATAACAGTAGTAGAGTTACCTCAACAGGTTCCTACTGACGCTATACCACTTGGGACCTTACCAGCAGTTGGAGAGTCGAGTGGGATTGCCAGCAGTAGTGAACCAACAAATCTGTTAACAAAAAACCCTGACAGCCGAGTGATAGAGAAATCACTGAGGGAAATTAGGTGCAAGTACAGGTTTCCAAACTCATTAGAATTAAGATTACCTTTGCTGAGTGAAAGAATAGATTACAAAGTCCCATGGTGGATTGGGTTCTATGAACGACCTTTTGCAGATGGGTTTAAATTTCCCATACTGAGATTAGTTTGGGAGGTTTTGGAGCATTTTCAGATTGCTCCTTCTCAATTGATGCCAAATACTTGTAGGATTCTATTATCGATTGAGTGCATGACTTTTGAATTATGAGTGTTCTTCGAAGTGAAGGATGTGTTATTCTCATACTACCTAAAGGAACATCTGACAGAAAAGGGAAGATACACTTTGTTTCTTCACCAGAAGAAGAAACACTTAGTGACTGGGCTCCCAAAAAATGATAGGGGGAATTGGCAGTCAAATTATTTCTTTGTGGGGGGTGTGAGTGTCTTTAGGTCGGCTGGAGCAGGTCAAATCGCTGAATTTTGGAGTTTGTCGAGTGAGTATTACATCTTCATCGTGTATTCTCTTTGAATACACTTGTGTAATGGGACTAATAACTTATTTCGATTTTTGCAGGTCCTCGACGAAATAGGTCATTTGAGACAACAAGTCAAACCGTTTCCAACACTAAAGCTATCCTAGCTTTACCTGCCAAAGACAGAGACTGGAGAGTCATCTTGGTAGAGAAACGATTGAGGGCGACTCTGTTGTGGAAGAAGATTCACGATCGAGAATGTACCATTTTGGCCATTTGTAAACATGTTTTGCCCGTGATATACTGTAGTTGGTCGTGCCGAGAGATATACAGAGAGTCAACATTTTTAAAGCCTTTAACTCATAAAGAACTTTTATGCGCAGAAGATATAATGTCAAGGCCTTTTAAAGTATCATCAATTGATGAAATGAATAGCCGAATGAGAGCCAGGAGAGCCAAGGGGAAGGAACCCGGAGTTGAAAAGTTTGAGGCTCCAAAATTAAAAGAAGTCGTTTCGGATGAGGCTCCAATTGTAAATGGCCAGTCAACTGAGATGACTGTGGTAGGGAAGAAAGTGAAAATCGTTGCTGAGGTGGAGGAGGATTTAGAGAATGTCATAATAAGGATTCCTCATAGGTCGACTGCGATTTCAGATCCTTCCAGCCTTAACAAATTTGTGAAAGGGCTTCTTCTGGAAGAAGATGAAAACATGCTAACAGAGATAGACCCAGTTGAGGCAATGAAGAAAGCAGCAGCCTTGAGTTATCAAGTATGTATACTCAAGCTTATTCTTTTAATATATTTTTTATAATTTTTGGTTGAATGAAAGCTAATTTAGAGTTTTTCAGATATTGGAATGCAGCATGTTCATGCAGCAGTATGCCGAGTCGAATCAAATGAGGATAAGAGAATTGGAGAAATCTCTTACTGTAGTAAGGAAGGAAGCAACTGAGTTGAAGTCTGCGTTGGATGCTTCTGAGAGTAAGAGAAAAGGATTGGAGAAGAAATTAAAGGAAACCAATGCGATAGTCAAAGTGGAGAGAGAAGTCTCGGAGGCCACACTTGAAGCTTACAAGGAGGGATTCGACAATGTGAAAAATGAGAATGAACAGCTGCTCGAGCAACTTGAAGGAATTGCTTTCGAGTCCATGATGAAGGAAATGAGCAATTTGATGAAGGTGTTTCTTGAAGGAAAAAATAGCGCATGGAAACCTGAGAAATGGATTCGAGAGTACGATAGGCTAGTGGCTGGAATTTCTTTATCGAGTGGAGGGGGTGAAGAAGAAAAATGAGAGGAATTCGAATCGATGAGGGTTGGGGACAATGAGGAAGCATGAGCTGAAATTGGAATGGTAGCGACGGGAGGTCGAACGATGGAAGGTGAAGACGTTGGTCCATCGGGAGTCGACCTTACTGTTCGAGAAGAAGATGTTCCTGATGGTGCTCACGAAGCTGTTGAAGACTAACCAGCTGAGACTTCAGAAGTTTGAATTTGTAATTAGTTCATAAGTTCTACTACACCTCTTCATTTTTGTAATACTAAATAATGTTTGTCCAGTGGTAGAAACTTAAATTCAATTTTTGAATGCATTATGTTTTTACGTCGAATGGCTTTTGTAAGTTACACAGAACATATCATTTATTTCTCAATCGAAACATAATTAAGCATGTACGCATACCAGTAGAATCGTTTAAGATGAACTGCATTCCAACTATTGTGGATGGGTGTCTTTTCTGCGGTTTGCAATTTGTAGGCTCCTTGTCCAACGACCTTTGTAATGAGGTATGGACCTTCCCGGTTTGGTCCCAGTTTACCATTTCCAACTTCTTTGGTGTTTTGGAAAACTCTACGTATGACCCAATCTCTTTCCTTGAAGGTTCTGCTTCTAACATTTTTGTTGAAGTATTTTGCCATTCTTTGTTGATGAGCAGCTAGTCCTATAGATGATCGGTCCCTCATTCATCAATTGTATCAAGACTATGATTCATAAGTTGTCGGTTCAAATCCTCATTGAGCCATTGGTAGCGTGGGGATGAGATGATTTCCTCTGTTGGTATTACTGCTTCCGTTCCAAACGCCAGAGAGAATAGAGTTTCTCTAGTGGATGACTGGACCATTGTTCTGTAAGACCACAAGACTCCGGGGAGTTCATCTGTCCAAGCTCATTTTGCTTTCTCCAATATTTTCTTCAAAATGTCCATTATTTTTTTATTGGATGATTCAGCTTAACCATTAGCTTGTGGGAAGCGTGGGGTTGAAAAGCTTAATTTGATTCCCCAATTTTTGCAGAAATCTTGGAAATGATGGCTGATGAACTGTGAACCATTATTAGTCATAATCTCTCTAGGTATACCGAATCGACATAAGATATTCTTCCAGATGAATGTTTGTACTTCTTTATCTCGTATCCTGGCAAAAGATTCTGCTTCAATCCACTTCGAGTAGTAGTCTGTAAGTGCAAGCATGTAGACTCGCTGTCTTGGGGCTGTTGGAAGTTTCCCAACGATATCCATCCCCCATTTCATGAATGGCCAATGGGATAAGATATGATTGAGTCTCTCTGGTAGGAGGTGTGAAATGGAGGCGAACCTTTGACATTTCTCACATTTCCTTGTGAAGTCTGCAGAGTCGGCTCTCATGGTAGGCCAATAGCAACATGTCGAATGGGCGCAAAATGCCAAGCTTCTTCCTCTAGAATGATTCCCACATTCTCCTTCATGTAGCTCTGCTACACGTGATGCGCTTCTTCACGGGTGAGGCACTTAAGGTATGGTCCGAAAAATGACCTTTTTAGCAATTGGCCGTCGTATATGGTAAACCTTGCAGCATGCCTCTGGATTCTCCTGGCCTCAATTTTGTCTTCTGGAAGTACACCTTCTTGCAGGTATTTTACTAGTGGTGTCATCCATGAGTCGACTGAAGTAATTGAGGTGACCTCTTTTTCTTCCTTCTAAATAGCTGGCCAGTTCAAGTATACTACTGGAATAGATTGAGTTTTGTCTCATTGCATTGGTGATTTAAGGGTGGACAATGCTTTTGCTTGAGAATTCTCACTTATTGGAACTTGGGTTATTGTGAGTTCCTCAAATGTCGACTGGATATCTTTTACCTTCTGAGGATCTCGTGCCTGATATGACCCTTAGAATTGGTTGACAATCAATTGTGAATCAGACTTTACTTTTATCTTTTTTGCTCCAAATTCATTGGCCAAGGTCATACTTGCTATTAATGCTTCATATTCTGCCTCATTGTTGGTGACTCTGAAACTGCACTTGACTGCTTGCTGTAGTATGTTGCCTTCAGGAGTAATGATCACTATTCCTAGACCACAACCTTTTTTATTGATGGATCCATTGACTGCAAGTTTCCAGAGGGTTTTCGAATGGATATAATGGACTTCTGGTTCAGTTGTAACTTGCAGGCTGGGACTGAAGTCAGCTATAAAATCTGCTAAGGCCTGAGACTTGATGGCAGTCCTGGGCAGGTAAGTGATGTCATGTTCTCCAAGTTCCACTACCTATTTCGTCAACCTCCAAGAGAGCTCCGGCTTATGAAGTATGCTTCTCAAAGAAAATTGATCATCTCACCCCCTGACACAACTGACACAATCCCCCCCTTTATTTCATTGTAAATTTTACTAAATTGTCCCTCTCATTTGAAATTTTGACTTTGCCAATAATTATTAACCAAAAAACAAAAAATAAAAGGAAGGGGGAGAGGGAAGTTCCCCCTCGCTTCATCGTCCAAAGGAATCATCCTTTGGACGAGCGTCTCGTCCAAGGGAGTCATCCCTTGGACGAGAAGCCTTGGACGTCATCCAAGGGATGATTCCCTTGATGATCGTCAAGGTAGGATATGTTCTTTTTTTTTTTAATTATTATTTTTTTTAATTTCGAAAAAAGGTTTCATAAATTTTTTTTAAAAAATATATTTTTTATTAAAAGTTGTGTTGATTTTGATTCCGATTCCAATTTATATTTTATTTATTAAAAGTTATTTGTCTTATTTAATTTCGAAATCATATCCATATTTATTTTTACTTTTTAAAAAAATATATATTTTATTAAAAGTTGTGTTGATTTTGATTTTGATTTTGATTTTATATTTTCTTTATTAAAAGTTGTTTGTCTTATTTAATTTCGTAAATCAGTATCCATATCTACTTTTACTTTTTGTTTTAAAAAAATATATTTTATTAAAAGATGTATTGATTCTGATTCTGATTTTATATTTTCTTTATTAAAAGTTGTTTGTCTTATTTAATTTCGTAAATCAGTATCCATATCTATTTTACTTTTTGTTTTAAAAAAATATTTTATTAAATTGTGTTGATTCTGATTCTGATCTGATTTTATATTTTCTTTATTAAAAGTTGTTTGTCTTATTTAATTTCGTAAATCAATATTCATATCTACTTTTACTTTTGTTTTTTAAAAAAATATTTTATTAAAAATGTGTTGATTCTGATTCTCATTTTGATGTTATATTTTCTTTATTAAAAGTTGTTTGTCTTATTTATTTCGTAAATCAGTATCTATATCTACTTTTACTTTTTTTTTTTTTAAGTTATTTGTTTTATTTGTGTTTAACTTCTTATATAAAGAGGTAGTTTGTAAGTTTGAAGGTAATATCATTTGAGCCTCTCTCATCTTATTCTCTCTTCTTCCTTCAACATATCATTCTCTCTTCTTATAATAGAGTTATCATCTTCGAGAAACATTATGGATAACTATAACTTGGGCTCATTTTCAGATAGTTGGTCAGGTGAGATGAAGTTCGAAGTGGGGAAAGCATCTACAACAATAGTCATGATTATACAACTGAATTTACTACAGACCAGGTGTTATTTTTATGTTTGTATTATGTACATTCGTTATTTATTTTAATTTAGAAATGATGTATATTTGTTATTTATACATCTTCATTATTTTTTTTATATAGATCTTTGAAAGTAGAGAAGATATGATAAATTGGGCGAAAAGAGTTGGTCTAGAAAATAATATTGTGATAGTGATTAAAAACTCATGTTGGCAGACACTTTGTGCAGTTTTTTTACACCCTTATTACCCTGTACCACTCATCCCAATGTGGTGGTGGGAACATTCATCGTATGAAGCTAAAGAATGGGCCACTCGTTATATGATTCGTAATCAATTATGGTACGAAGTATTAGGTATATTACCAAGTGCGCCAGGAGGAGACTTTGGAGGCGACATAGATTAGAATTTATGTTTTTATATTTTTAAGTGTAACTTTTTATGTTGTTATTTGTACTATTTTCAAATAAATATTTTTCTAATATACATGAGAATATTTTTATAATACATAAGTATTTTTAAATTAATTATACATTTTTATAATACATAATATTTATTATTTTTATTATTTTTTCTTTTCAAAAAATTAATTAAAAATATATATGTTTTATATATATTATATATATATATATCAATAAATAAAAAAATTAGATATATATGATTTATTTGAAAATTGAAATAGAATTTTGGTGAAAGGAAGAGGGCAAATAGGGAATTACAAGGGAGACAAAAAAGTCAAATGTGTAAGAGGGAGGGGGAAGATAAGCCCTCATTCTCAAAGGATACGATGTATAAACTGTGATTAGGTGGCCCTTGAAATAGGGTCATAGCTTCCTAGCAGCCATTATTAAAGCCAACATCAATTTCTCCATTTGGGGGTAGCGTGACTCTGCATCCAGCAGTACTTTACTCACATAGTAGACTGGGAGTTGTGTCCCCTCTTCTTCTCTGATCAAGACTGCACTGACTGTTTGTTCTGAAACTCCTAAGTAGGGAAAAAGCCTTTCATTGTCGAGTGGCTTCGATAGCAGAGGTGGGGAGGTCAGATACCATTTGAGTTCTTTCAAAGCTTCCTTGCAGGCTGGAGTCCATTCGAAGTTCTTTGCTTTCTTAAGGGCTGAGAAGAAAAAAATGTTTTTGTCTGTAGACTTGGAGATAAATCTATTAAGTGCAACAATTCTCCTTGCTAGTCGCATGACATCTTTTGGGTTGGTAGGAGAAGGGATATCAATGATGGATTTGATCTGATCTAGATTTGTTTCTATTCCTCGTCGAGTGATCACGTATCCTAAGAATTTCCTTGAAGCGACACTGAATGTGTATTTAGTGAGGTCAACTTCATCCCATATTTGTCCATTATGTTAAAGGCTTGTTCCAAGTGCCCTAGATGTTGCTCTGATTTTGAAGATTTTACCAGCATATCGTCTATGTATACCTCCATAGTTTTACCAATTTGTTTGGAGAACATCTTGTTGACCAGACGTTGGTATGTGGCTCCAATATTTTTTAGGCCGAATGACATCACTTTGTAACAATATATACCTCAGTTGGTGACAAAGGCAATCTTCTCTTGGTCGTCTGGATGCATGAGGATTTGATTGTAGCCAGAATATGCATCCATTAAACTTAATAACTCATGCCCAGCTGTAGCATTAACTATTGAATCAATGTGAGGTAGAGGGAATGAATCCTTTGGACAAGCTTTGTTTAAATCTGTGAAGTCGATGCAGACTCGCCACTTTCCATTTTTCTTTCGAACCACCACCATATTGGCGAGCCATTCTGGAAATTGAACTTCCTTGATAGCTCCATTCTGAAACAATTTTTGAACTTCTTCATCGATGATTCGATTTCTCTCTAGGGCGAACTTTCTTCTCTTTTGTCTGACAGGAGGGTAGTCTGAATCCACATGGAGTTCATAAGTGATCAAATCAAGATCGATCACGGTCATGTCTTTGTGAGACCATACGAAGCGGTCGTGTCGCTTCTTCAAGAAGTTAATCAAGTCAGCTCGTAGTTTGGGATCTAGATTAACTCCAATCTGTGTTTTATGATCTGTATGTTGTGATTGAATTTGGACCTCGTCAAGCTCTTCTAGATTTGGTAGTGTCAGCTCCATATTGTGAGATCCATTCTGTAATTGCTATGTAGATTGAGTTTTTGCCTTCAAGGTTGTTTGATAGCAGTTTCTGGAAGCGGCTTTGTATCCTTTTATTTCTTGAATCCCCATTTGGTAGGGAACTTTAAAACTTGGTGATAAGTAGATGATACTGCCCTCATTTCATGAATCCAAGGCCTACCAATAATAAGATTGTAGGATGAGGGACAGTCTAAGATTAAGAATGTGGTAATCTTATTGATTCCCTCGCGTAGACTGAGAGAGATACTTCTCACATGGTAAATTTTTATTCTCCACTAAATTTAATCAACACCGTCGTCCGTTTGTTTATCTTCTCCAGCTCGGCTCCCATTTCTGCAAGGGCTATGGCAAAAATGATGTTGGCTGAAGCATGTGTCGACTAACACTCGTTGATCAAAAATTCACCACTTGTAAGGAGATCACCAAAGCATCATGGTGTGGATTCATATTACTGGAGTTGCCGTCGTCTAGAAATTCCATAGTTAGGTTCGTAAACATCCTTTCAATAGACATTGTAGAATGAGGAATGCTGATCGTAGCAGCCCTATAATGTCGTTTGGCATATGAATATGATACACCACTAACTTCTGATCCTCCTAAAATAAAATTAAATGTGTTGTTAATTGATGGAGGTGGAATTGGGGCCTCTCATTGGCCATCATTTTCATCTCTTCAGGCCAATATAGCTTTACATTTCTCTATGAGTAAGTCTCTTAGAAATCCCTTGTTCAACAACTCCAGGACTTCCAATCTTAATGCCACACATTCAGCTATAGTATGGTCGTAATCTCGATAGAACCCACACCACTTACTGATGTCTTTCTTTGTGGAGCTTTCACTGGAGTGTGGGGGCCATTTTACCTCATTCCCCATCTTTTTAAGGACCGAAACCAATTCTCATGGGGAAATAGTGAAATTGTAGTCTGGGAGCCTAGGTTTGCTTGTTGGCGTTCTCTCTTGGGTTTTGTAAGGCAGAGGTCGCTACTCGAAATCTTTGTGGAGGGGTCGATGCTCTATTCTTTGATGGTTCCTCATTTCTGAAGGATGATGAGGGATAATGTTTGCAAATTCTTTTTGTCGTTTGGGAACATTATGCATTCTATCATTCTGCAGGCTGGAGGAACTTTCTTTTCTTTTGTTCCTCTTATCTTCTTCCCACCTGATTTCAATTTGGGCCCGTGTCATGGCTTGGTCCATTGTGTAGCATCGAAATTTGGTGAGTTTTTTGTAGAGTCCACTTTTAGAGAGTAATCCATTTCTGAAAGCTTCCAATGCCATAGGTTGATGGAGATCTGGAATATTTATCATCTATTTGTTGAAGCGGGCCACATATCTTCGTAATGATTCTCCTTTCCTTTGTTGGATGGCGTTGAGGTCATCAGTGGTCTTCTCAAGCTTACAAGAACTTGCGAAATGCTCCATAAATTTGTCTGCTAGTTGTTGGTATGACTCAATGAATATGTATGGTAGGTTGATGAACCATATGAGGGCTGGGCCTGGCAATATTTCTCCGAATCCTCTGCATATTCCAGCCTTCCATTGGTGGGGAGCCAAGCCAGTTGACATCATTTTATATTTATAGTGGACAACATGGTCGTCTGGGTCTGTGAATCCATCATACAGCTTCATATCTGGTGGGCTGAACTTCTGTGGCAGCTCGACAGATGTGATGGTCTCCAAGAACGGAGTGTCAGAAATCATTTCAGCTCTGCTCTTTCTAATTGGTAGTCTCACTCCTGGTAGACTGGATATAATTGCTTCCTTGAACTCCATCATTTCCCTTCTCATGGTGAATGCAACTTGTTGTGCTTGATCGACTGGGGAAATTGGCAGATTCTTTGGGTCATGGTCTTGGTGGATTATCATTTGCCACTTCGTTAAATGCCCCCAAGAGGTCGGATGAGATCGCAGGATTGCTAGGTTGATCTGGAGTGTCACGATGTTGAGAGGTTGAAGAGATTTGCTCCAACTATTTTTGAAGGTTTATGTTGGAGTTTCGCATGGTCAGGTTCTCTTCCTCTAAAGTTCGTAATCATTCTTGGAGCATGACTAATTTGCGGCCACAGTCTGGTGTCTGCTCACTGCTATAAGCCATGAATGATTGTGCTTTAAGGACCGTAGACTGAGAGATCTTTGCATGCTATGAATCGCTAAGGCCCCACGGTGGGTGCCAAATTATGGATGCTGGTTTTCGTCCGAGGTCCACAATCGAGAATTTATAATATTGGTTACTAGTGATCCTGCAAAACAAAGGTAGAGTGAGTAGGGAGGATACTGCCCACCAGAGTGGTAGGTGTCGTAGGCACTCCGATGCTCAAGTCAGTAAAGATAAGTGAGCAGTAAACGAAATAAAGAAGAAAATAAGGTTTTATATTACCTTGATATCTTGGGCTGCCGTGAGGGCAGAAAATTAATGTTTATAGGTTCAGAGAACTCAGTTTGAGAAGTGAAGCTTGAATGAGAATGTTTTGAGTGATGTTGTTATTTATAGGTAGAGAAATGTGTCTTTATTAGTTGGCACAAGTCCCACAACGTGCCCAAGGATTTAATGAAAAATGTTTGAGCATGTGAAATATGCATTGTGTTAGGAAAAAGAGGGGAGCAGTTGGTATATAATGAGAGGAGTTTGTCATTAAGCGGCTGGCTTAATTGTGATTCAATAATGCTAAATTTTATGGGCTGGGTTACCATTTTTGGGCTTTCTTTATTGTTAGGTTTGAATTGAAAAGACGATTATGTCCTTGACCCAAATTTAGACCATACACCCGGAAGAACTGATTGAGTTGAACTTGTATGTAACATGACAATTTACAATCATTCAAGACAGAGACGGGAGGGGGAAGGGATATTGCCTCCTCTTCCATTTTCAGAACCCCCTCCCCACACTATAAAAAAGGGATTCTCTCATTCACATAGGACCATCACTCATCCTGAAATCACCTAAACTCTGAACTATGAAGAACAAAACCCTACCACACAAATCTTTTGGATTTCCCTCTATCTGGAAAGCAGCCTAACAAATACCCAATGTTCAGAAAGTACTTCTTGAGCCAAGCCACACTAAAGGTATGACCTAAGGACACTATTACTTTCATTCCTGTGTTTTTTAGTTATTTCTTTTTACACAGTATCTCCGGTCGGAACTGTCACACGTTCGTCGGTCATGCACATCAAGAAAACAATGTCCTTCATGCCATAAGTATATCCAGAAAGGCTTCTCTGAAGCCAGGCCAGGAGAATATGCATTTTATATATTGTTCTTCCTATTTGTTATTACTACTTTCAAAATTTTATCATTATATTATTACATGATTGCTATGATTGTTTTTATCAATCTGTTATTTCCATAGCTTCTCTACTGTTATTATACATGACTTCGTACTTCTGTTTTTTGATCTCGAGCATGCCATATTATTGCTATTTTTGTTATCGTTATTATCGTATGAGCATGTACCATATTATTATCAATATCCTGTTATTACTGTTGCCATGCATGTTTCTACACTTTTTAATCTTTCGGTTTCACGTAGAATATCCGGCCAGACTTACACTAAAGTCCAACCGGACATTAGCAGACAACAAAAATTTGTCCGGCATGGCTTCAAATTTATTAACGATTTCGGGATATTTGTGTTTATTCATTTTGCCTTTTTATGGCTTTTACTATCCATGGTTGCGTAATTGTATGCTTTAAATCGTTCTTGTGTGATATTGCATTTTAAAGACATGTCTATACCTCTCTCAAACCTAGATATTATGCTGGCATCAGTAAGGGACCGTTCTGAACCCAAACACGTTTAAGGTCGGTTCTTCCAAGGGGTGTAGTGCAACCTTAAATCATTCATAGCATCTTATACTGAGTGACGACTCCTTTATTTTTCGGTTAGTCTCTTGTGGGCTATCCATACTCTCCACGAATTGTGAGTCCAACAATATCGTGATCGCCTACGTCATAAACACAGTGGTAAACCTCGCTTCACTCGTGATTTTACTTGATTCATTGTAATAAACACTATTTTGTTATCATAAATTTACATTTGTAGTTTTTGATTTTAATTGAGTGGCAATGGAAATTTTTTTTTCTATATTAACTTTGAAAATCTATGGATTTTGAACTATATCAGAGAACTAACATCTAGGGGAGAGGGGTAAAAAACAAAAAAAAAAAATTTAATTGAACTAATAATTTTGTAAAAAAAATAATAATTTAAATCTGGATTTTCTCCAAACTAATAAAAATTGTTTTTGATTTAGTCAGTACAACTAGTTAAAGCATTCATTATTTATAAACACGTCATGAACGTTCTTTCCACCGAGCGGGGTGTAATTATCTTCGCAAATTTATTTTATTTTTATTTAATTAAACATAAAAAATTGTTAGGATTAATAACACAGAGGTAGTTGGTGAATGTAGCACACGTTTCCGCAGCATATTTTTAGATTCCATAATCATTATTCATTAGGTGAAGGAAGCTATGCAACTTGCTCTCTCATCTCATCTTTTCATTTTTTTTTAAAAAAAAAAATACGTTTGCCCAATTAATTATGGAAAGTCCAATTGAATAGTAATGTTTTAACTAATATAATTATTAATTACATCACCATCTCACCTAAAATGAAAAAAAAAACTTATATTATATATAAATAATATAATTGGATACAGTAAAAAATAAAACTATTAAAAAAAAATAAATGAAGTGCAAAAACCAAATGACTTTTAAATTTTTATTTAATTATTACAATGGATTGGTTTTCAAATAATTTCATTTAACTTAGAGATATGTGTATTATTTTTATCTTCTAATTTATCAAATAATAAATAAAAAGTTGAAAAAGTTGACTTTATTTTTCGTAGTACTAGTACTCAAAATATTCCAAGCTTTGAATAGTAGTATTACAAACTAAATTTTTTTAAATAATATATTATTATATTATTATAGTAATATTTTAGGACACGTTTAACGAGGTGGCAATTGCTAAGATTCAAAATCTTTTTTTTTCCCCTGTGGCGATTTCGTTTGTTGATTTGATAATTGGAGAAAGAATTTGATTGTTTAATTGATTGATTGATCGATCGATGGCTGTTTGCAAGCGCGTGGTTAAAATGGTGGCTGATTCAGGTGTTAGCGTTGCTAAATCTAAAGGTTTTAATGTCATTGCTTATCGCCATATCTCGCAGCTTGTTAAATCAAATGGAAAGCGCGCCTTTCTTGTCGATACATTGCAACTCGTAAGTAACTTCCTTCCTTTAATCTCATTTCCCTTTTTTTTTATAGGCACTGAATTTTATTTTCTCGTCTTCCAAACAGGATTAGGTCAATCTTTGACTTGTAATGATATTAAGCATTGTTTGATATTTGATTATTTGTTTAATTAAGGGAGGGGTTTGGAGGCGCAAGGTGGTGCCGTCGAAACAAGCGGAGGCATAACAGCGGCAATTACTGAAGTTCTAAACGACAGTTTGGAAAATGTGGCTCATTCCTTTGTTTCCAAGGCGGAAATGCAGAGAGTAAGTTTTTTGAAGCTTCTGTTTTTTTTTTTTTTTTTTTTGGGTTAATTTTGCACACCTACTACTGTTTGATGGTTTTACTAATTAGTGAAAAACGGTATTTTTGTTATCAAGAAATGTTGAATTGCTGTCTTTTGAATGTGGATTAAGTTTTGATATGTTTTCTTTTTGTTGTTGTTTTTTGGTGGTATGTAGACTGAGATGCTTCAAGAAGCGAATCTGTCTAAGTTTAAATCTGAAGTGCAAAGTTCTCAGGTAAATGTTTCATTTTCATTCTTTTGTTACTATATCTGGGCCGTTGGTAGTTCTTGTTTATATGATGGAAACAAAGTTCAATTTATCAGTTGGCATTTGGGAATGATACAATTGTATTGACGGGATTGGTGAAATGATTTAGTGAATGAGGTTGTGTGGTAATAATCACTATAATTGAACATGGATAAAAGAATCTCCAAACTATGAATTAGAACTCTCTCGTGTTTTGTTCAGATGGATGATTGAATTCATATTTTATTTTGAATGAGGATGTGTGGTAATAGGAAAATGTTTATAGTAATTATTTGAGATTTGTTTCTTTTCATATGTTAGGCTAAGGATGGTTTTAGTCCTCTGAATTGTGTTGCCCTCTTTTGTATGACATCCTTCATTGAGAAGCTCATTTGTTTTGGTGGTAAGAGTGGCAGGTGCTTTGGAGGTGTTGCATGCTAGCTCCTTTTGGCTATCTGTTTTGTAAACAAGTAATGTCCGCTCTGTGGTTTCAGCATAGGCTTAGCATAACTTAACCCTCTTAGTGGGGATTTTCTTCTCCGGTGAGTTTAGAGCGTTTTAATGTTAAAATTGTTATTGACATGTGAAATAAAAAAGAGTCCCCAAAATGCACATTTGGTGCCGTCCTTGATTAGTTGATTTTCTTCAATGGGTTAAGTTTTACTCAATGCTGTTAAAGGCGTGGCCTAATCAGCACTTGAGTGGGCGCTTGGGCAGCGCTTATGAAATTTAATTTATGACTCTTTATATATTAGATAAAATTTTGTATTGTTTGACTAGTCAACGTGCCTTAACTGGTCAAAGGTGACGCTTAGGCAGCGCTTGGGTGGGTTGAACTACCAAAACACGTTGCCTTGCCTACCGAGTTTGACAGCACAGGTTTTGCTCAGAACTGTTGGGAAAGTGTAATATTTGAGGATTTTACAGATAGTGGCATTGGCAGTACCTATACTTTGCGCCTTCAGGTTGTATGTTGCTTAGAAGCTAAGCTTTAGAACTCCTTCAGGTTGTATTTTGCTTAGAAGCTAAGCTTTAGAGGTCTGTTGATTGGCCTCTAGATAGCGTATGCTATGGAAAGACTTGGGGATGTTCTGGCCACAGAAAATTCACTTAGACTTAGTTTTTAGGCAGGGTTGGGGATCTAACAGAATTTTGTTTTTTCCCTTTGAGTCGTAAAATTGATTCCATGATGACTATTAAGAGGAGGTAAAATAAAATTTGAGTGACATAAAATATATTTAGAAGTAGAAGGGCGGGGAAGAATTCATTCGTTTTCACCTATTTATAATACTTACTAAGCAATTGGATTTTAGCACATATTAAGACAAGTGTCATGTAAGCAAAGTGTACGGCCACGAGTAATCTGGTAATGACTCATGGCCAGAAAAGTGGAATGATGGTCGGGGAAAATCTAAGTTGACATGGAAGAAGCATAATGGTTTCAAAAGATTCATGTAGCCCGCCCAATACTTTGTTTGGTTTGGTTATTGCTATACTGGAATATTATGTTTCTAGGCAGCATGGTGTGTGTATTTATTTACTCTCGAAAGAAAATTCTAGCTTTTTGTTAAAATGTCCCTAAATAATTCATATCTGGGATAGGATAGTGGTTGATTGCACTGCAAACATCTCTGATCATTGTTGATTCTTTAAGAGCAAGCCTTTGTATGATTTTGTTGCAGGAGCATCATTTTTCTTTGTTGCAACGTGAAACTGAGAAACTTCGAAATGACATAGAGAAAATGCGCAGTGAACTGAGGTTCGTCTTGTAAACTACTGGCTTTGGCAATTGCATATGTTCTTTTTCTTAGTGTTTTCAGTTCTAGTCTAATTTTATTTCTCAACAGGTATGAGATTGACAAGGTCACTGCTGGACAGCGTTTGGACTTAAATCTTGAGAGAGGGTAAGCAATCAGTCAAATATAGCTCTTTGTTCTCCATAATGATGTTATATTTTGTAGGTAAGGTATTTTTTCCTTTTCTGCTGCTTTATGCTACCCATTATTGAGTGCAGGCGTATACGTGATGAGCTAGCAAACCAGAATGCTGAAACTACCAACCTCACAAATAAACTAGATAGAGTGAGTTTTGTCATTTCGTGGGAGAGATGTTTGCTTTACGTCATTTGATTTATAGCATTAAACTCAGATATTTTAAATTTTGTCAACAGGAAATTCATGCTTTAAGAGCCCATGTAGAAGCAGCTAAATATGATGTAATCAAATACTGCATAGGTACCCTCGTCTCCATATCTGCTGTTGGGCTTGCCGTTATCCGCATCTTGATGTAGGGTTACATATACTGAGGCAAATCTTGTGACATTTTCTCAGTATGTACTAATTCTCATTCTTTTCTGGCCACTCATTGCCTGGAACCAAAAAAAAAAAAATTAATAATAAAAAAGGATATTTAGAGTTGTTATGAAGATGTCATATTCCTCACCGGAAGAGGCAATTGGTCAGAACAGTAATCAATTGTTAATTTGTTTTAGATGACTCTTTCATTTGATATCATTAAGCCCGTGTGTGGCTACTACGCCCCCTTGTTTATAGAATTTTAATGTAGCAAAGGGAGTAGAAACTGCTTCAAGTTCTTTCACAAGCACAGTGGTGCAATTAGATGCATGTAGCACTCGGTATTTTGAAGGCGGTGCAACATATAATTAAGGGTATAGAACCTTTTAATCGTGGCCTTATCTATGTG